>PISX010011879.1:0-63070 GCA_004024625.1 Mellivora capensis | reverse complement strand
TGGGACGCCTGGGTGGCTCAGTTGGTTGGACGACTGCCTTCGGCTCAGGTCATGATCCCGGAGACCCGGGATCGAGTCCCGCATCAGGCTCCCAGCTCCACGGAGAGTCTGCTTCTCCCTCTGACCTTCTCCTCGCTCATGCTCTCTCACTGCCTCTCTCTCAAATAAATAAATAAAATCTTTAAAAAAAAAAAAAAAAATCTGAATCAGTGACATAACATGGCTAGACTAAATTGCGTCCTTAAGTTTTTTCAGTTTCAGTCCAAAGGTCAGAATTCATACACAGGCAAGTATAAGAATTAAGCACCTAAAAAAGCATCATAATGAAACCTGGTCTTAATATGAAATGTAAAATCTAGTAATAGATTATATTCTAGATTTTCAGACGTAAAATGGCATAAAAAAATTCCTGCAATATTTAAAAATCCCTTTAAAGGAAATCCAGGGGTGCCTGGGTGGCTCAGTGGGTTAAAGCCTCTGCCTTCAGCTCAGGTCATGATCCCAGGGTACTGGGATCAAGCCCTGCATCATGGGGGCTTTCTGCTCAGCAGGGAGCCTGCTTTCCTTCCTCTCTCTGCCTGCCTCTCTGCCTGCCTCTCTGCCTACTTGTGATCTCTGTCTGTCAAACAAATAAATAAAATCCTTAAAAAAAAATAAAAGAAATCCAAAGTACAAAAATTTAGGAGCGTAAAATATGCCATTTAAAGTAAGTTCATGGCATCATATCAGAATGTTGCATATAAAACAACTACGAATTTTTAAAGATTTTTTTATTTATTCATAACAGAGGAAGGGAGGTAGAGGGAGAAGCAGGTTCCCTGCAGAGCAGGATGCCCCATGGCATTTAGGATGACTAATTAATTGAGCATGTACTGCGACCTTTCTTTTTTTCCAGTAAAGATGAGAGGTATGTGGGGGGGTGGTGCTGGGTGGCTCAGTGGGTTAAGCCTCTGCCTTCTGCTCAGGTCATGGTCTCAGGATCCTGGGATCGGGCTCTCTGCTTGGCGCTTAACTGACCGAGTTACCCAGCTGCCCAGTAGCTTTCCTTTTCTACACCCTCTGAAGGTCTATTTAAGCATAGTAAGTAGAGTTATATTACTTTCAAATGAATTCCTAATACAACATACTTTTAAAACAACATAAGCCACTTCCTCTTAAAGCCCAATTGCAACCACTGGCCTAACTGCTACCATTCTAACCATTTGAGGCAAGTTAGTAGAATGATAAAAGCAAACAATTATTGCACATTCCAAGCACTGTACTTGCACTTCACACTTCATCTCCTTCATCTTAATCTATGAAAAATCAAAGAATTCAGGCAATTAAGTATTAACTTAAAACTATATATAAACATTAGGAAAATAATTTTGAGGGAACCTGGGGGGCTCAGTCAGTTGGCCAGCTGACTCTTGGTTTTGGCTCCAGTTGTGATTTCAGTGTGGTGGGATCGGGCCCCATGTCAGGCTCCGTGCTCAGCAGGGAATCTGCTTGGGGTTCTCTCTCTCCCTCTCCCTTTGCCCCCCTATTCACCCTCTCTTTCTCTCTAAAATAAACCTTTTTTAAAAAATAATTTTGTGCCTTTAGTGTTAAAATATAGTACAAAAAATACTTTGCACCACTACTTTTAAGTAAACAAACTACATTTAATTCAAACATTTCCTTACACCAAGTAGAAAGCAGTAAATGAGCCCTTAAAAAAGGGAAAACTGGAAAGTTCTAAGGACCCAAGCAGACCAACTTACACTAGCAATACCTAACACAGTGTATTAACATATCTGATATCAAATACATAAAGGTATTTATTATCTGCCAAAATAGAAGTTTACTGCTGTATAGAACATACCTACTTAAAGGTAAATTTTTTTCCTGAACTATTTCTGCTTGCATCATCTTTATCTGATAGTGTGTCTACCTAATACATTCACTACCATAAGCAGGCTTTTCTCTCCCATGTCTTTTTGGAGAACCACTAGAGATTTCTCTCTGCCAGGGCTCAGAAAACTCACATTTCTGAAGAACACTATTAAGATGTCATCGTAATTAATCAATAGAGTGAAAATTTCCAAAAGCCTCTGTGTTTTGTAATTCCTTTAACAAATGTGATTCTTTTAACAGTCTGGGGTTTACCAAGCTTGTAGTAACTTTAAAAATTAAAATCAGGCAAAGTAAAATAACCTCTGAATATTATTCAAAGTAGAACCTAGAAAAATTCACACTTTTTCTTTAAACTTCAATGTCTACTCCCTTCGTTGTTCTTTTTTCATTATTGTGGTAAATAATGTAGAATAAAATTTACCATCTTAACCATCTTTAAGTTTATATAGTTCAGTAGTAAGTATAGTCACAATTGTGAAACAGATCATTCAGAACATTTTCATCTTGCAAATCTGAAATTCTATACCCCTTAAACCTATAAACCTTTCCCTAGTCTACTTTACTACAAAAAAGAAATCATAAAGAAAAGGGTAAAAAGAATAACTATGTTTATACTCAGTTGTTCTCCCATTATTGCTAGTGACAAATCACCTCTCTCTATGAAGAACTTGGAACATCAAACAAAAAGTATCCAAACCCCATCGAAAATCATTATAAATGACAGAAAATCTTTAACAATCTCTCCAACACTAAAACTAATTTGTATGTATTTTTCTGATTTTAAGTATAAAAACAAAATCTTTTTCTGAAATTTGGCTGATTCCTTTATATCTGCTTAAATTATCTTTGAAATATCAAATTTTATTCAAAGTATTATCACTAAGATGAAAACAGAGGGCATTCTAAAGCCAAAAAGTAACCTTTAAAGAAATGTGTTATCACATACAAAATTACAAAATACAAGTACAGATATATAACAAATTCTTGTTCAAATTGAACAAAATAATCTCTGCTATTAGCAGTTCACCAACTACTTTTATGTCCCTCATACCTTGAATTACCCTCAAAAATGAGTTACATTTTAAAACAGTATATTTCCTTGAATTAGTTGATTAAAGAACATCATACAACACAGATTTAGCATTTATTGAAAAAAATTCAGTTTTACTTTTTCTTCCAACTTTTGCTTATTTTTAGAGAGAATTCTAGGTGAAGTAAAACATTATATAAAAAAATTAAAGCAATGAAAAAGATCCAGAGGAAGGAATACAAAAAAATAAGGAGCAATAGAAAGTCAACACTGAAATGAAAAATTTTTACCTCAAAATCTTAAGAACATTTTTCTCCTTCTGCAAAAGTCACTCAAGTAAGGGAATTAGTAAGATGAAATAAAAAACAAGATTCAATTGAACACTAAGCTTAAATTATATCTACTTAGCTGGCAGTAGATATACCAGATCAACCTAACACAATACAGACCACCTTTAATAAAGAAATATGATGTTGCTGACCCATTATCAATAGCAATAGCAAATAGCAATAGCTATTGTTGCATTTTTGTTTTGTTTTCTGATAGCCATCCACATCCTTCCTGGTCCTACTTAGGACCAAGAAGATGGATTTTTGGCACAGCCAGCCAAAGTAATGAGAAATGTCATTCTAATTTCCCACCAGATTGAAACAGAAAACATACAACTCATACATTAAAATGTATCCTTTGTTAAATCATTCCTACTTCAATCCCTCACTGCATGCTAAGGCCGGCTTTATTCTGAGGCGCTCCTTTACATACTATTTGCATTTAGAACAGACGGCATAAAAAAGGAGATTAGCAGAGTATAATCCTTGAACAACATTCCCAAGTAGTTTTCTCTGCTCCCTATAATCTCATTTCCAAAAACACACAGGTCTGTGGGAAGATTAACGTTTATATTAGAACAAATTCTCTTGAGGCACTGTGCAGACCCTGATAATCTCCAGAGCTTCCTTTAAGCTCTAGGACTCCCTGCTTCTGCTTCTTTCATCTTTACAGACACCTAGAGAACTGGTCATTTATAAAAAAGAGTTATTTAGCTTTGAGAGGTAAGGTGCCCACAGGCTTCAGCAGCAGCTACTAGGCATGAAGCTTTGGAAAGCTGGTTTTAAAGCACATCCTTTCCAGCGGCTCCATGAGGATTACTTTGCCTATCCAGATCTTCTGGATACATTAACAACTCCCAAGGGACTTGCAACAAGAAAAGTTCAGGGTGTCCTCACTCTTACTTTCAGAGTAGATTACACATTTGTGAAATAAATGGGGAAATGTGAACAAGAAGTGCATATCATTGTAAGCAATTATGCTTCATTTTATTAGGTATGATAGTGACATTTGGTTACATAAAAAAAGTCCATAATCTTTTACAAGTTGCATACCCAGAAGTAAGTAGGAGTAAAATGACATGTCTGAGATCTGCAGAGTTGCTTAAAATACTTTAACAAACAGGAAAAAAAAAAAAAAGAAGATAGATGAGGCTACAAAATCTTCGTAATTATCAAGTTTATGTATATATAAATTTATATACATAGCATTATCCTACCTTGTATATGTTTGAAATCTTACATTATAAAAGAAAGTTTAGGGCTCCTGGGTGGCTCAGTGGGCTTAAAGCCTCTGCCTTAGGCTCAGGTCATGATCCCAGGGTCCTGGGATCCAGCCCCACAACAGGCTCTCTGCTCAACAGTGAGTCTGCTTCTCCCTCTCCCTCTGCCTCCCTCTCTGCCTACTTGTGATCTCTGTCTGTCAAATAAATAAAATCCTTAAAAAAAAAAAAGAAAAAGAAAAGAAAGTTTAATTACCCATTTAAGGATTATATTATTTCCAGAGGATATGTGGCTATTTAAAACTACTTGTATATAACATACATATATATTTGTATATAATATATATATATATATATATATATATATATATATATTTGCTTGTTTATTTATTTATTTTTTCCACCTTTTTGGCTTTTGGACAGGGTTTCCTCCTGGCTTGGTTATTTAAAATAAACTCTCCAACTTATTACCAATTGTTTTTCCAGGGGCACAGGGAAATAGAAACTAGTCTTACATAGCAATACATACACTTAACAAACAAGAAAGCAGCTTCAATTAGAAATAAATCAACATAAAAAATATCTCAGGCAAGAAGAAAGCCAAGTCACGATTTAACCTCAACTATCTGCCACCCTCAGGATCTGTTTAAGGCAAAACCTGTTTTCAGCTCTTTGACATTATCACCACTGTGACTTCTATTTTCTTTTGCCTGCAGGTAGAAGGGAAAGATTCCATTTATATCTGGGAAGTTATAAAACAGAAGAACTGGAAACTTAAAACTCTAGCCTCGCTTGGTGCACATGGAGGCCTGAGGGCCAAGAGCAGCCTCGAGTTGTCAGATCTTCCTGAATGTTATGATTTTCAGAGTAACTCTGATGGGTGGAAGCTTTAGAAAGTCCATGGTGCTCAAAACTACTATTCTCAAGTGACCAGATGCAAAGGATGAAACTGACTGAATCTTTTCCTCACATCTTTTGTGCCCACACTAGTTAATGATAATTTGACCATGTAAAAAGGAAATTAAGTGTTATAAAGTCCTACCTATACCAAACCGTCCTTTTTGAAAAAAATGAAACAAGTATCAATTATACAAGGACATCAGGAATTATTCAGAAGAGTCACTTTTAGCATACATTATAGGGTTGTTTTTTTTTTTATTTCTTTTCAGTGTAACAGAATTCATTGTTTATGCACCACACCCAGTGCTCCATGCAATACATGCCCTCCATAATATCCACCACCAGGTACATTATAGGTTTAATAAAGATTTCAATCTGATTTCCTAATGTTTTTATCACATAATATCACATCATAATTAATACTCACAAATTAACAGCTTCAGGCATCACAAGAACCTAACCGTTTAGAATATAATAACTTTTAGAAAATTTTGACTGCTAAGAATTTGTCCTAATTTTTCAAAAAATCATGATCCGTGCATGGCACAGAGGATAACTCTTAGTTAACCAAAGTAATCAATGAATCAGTACACAATTACTTCTTAATCTCTCAACATTCCTAATATGTGAAAGACAAAAACCATAGTTTATCCTTTGATCAGATCCTTTATATAGAAAATAAATACCATAGCAAGTCCATGAACTTGCTATAGTATTTATGATATGGTATTATTATATGGTATGCTATCCAGATTTGATTAGTTAAGATTTTTAAAGAAAGCATTATAAATGCAAACCACAGGTTTTTTTCCTAGATCTGATTCAGCCTTCTCGTGTCTCTCTCTCTCCTTCCACTCTCCTCAAAACACTTCACTTTGCCACACTCCTGTCCTCACCCTTTTGTTTCACAGACTCATCTTTCTCTATTATTTCACAGAAAAATTTCTTGAAGAATCTATACTTCCAATTTCTACCTCCTCACCCTCTTTTATTTCTTCTCCTAGCTATGAAAACCTAGTTTCTATTCACTGGACTCCTATTTAATTCCAAGCGCTCATAAATCAAAGGTTATCTTTCAAACTTCATATTCCTGGAACGCTTTAGTAACTTCTGACTGACGCTCACAGAGCTGGTTGTCACCCAGGCTGAAGGTCCTCAGGTTTGCA
Source organism: Mellivora capensis (assembly GCA_004024625.1). Lineage (NCBI taxonomy): Eukaryota > Metazoa > Chordata > Mammalia > Carnivora > Mustelidae > Mellivora > Mellivora capensis. Next base: position 56,550 of record PISX010011879.1, on the reverse strand, counting down.
AATTATCATTTTTAAACAATGGAGATGTATTGTTTTGACTGTGCAGGCCCAGAGGAGGAAGAGAAGGCTATGTGAGGGTCAGTGAGCCAGGACCTAAAGGGAGGGGAGTGGAGGCAAAAGGAAGATTTGCTTTCAACTACCACGTCAGCAAAGAAGGGCAGAATTAAAGATCAGGAATCATAGTGATAAAAACTCTAGAAGATGGCAAATTTATGAAAAAAGATATGTGTATTATATTCTTTTCATAAAGACCCTAAGACTAAAAGACATATACCCAAAATCTCTGGATGTTAAGATTATGGCTAGTTTTTATTTTCTTCTTTATAATAATATATATTTTGTTAATTTTCTACAATGAACATACATTTTTTTTAATAAGAAAAAGGCTGCTCCCCTCACCCCTTTAAATAGCAAAAGGTCTGCATGCCTGTATTCTAGGGTAACAAAGAAGGGTGTTGCCAGGGAGATGCAGCTCCACAGAATACTTGTGAGAAAACCCCCAGGGAGTTCTTATGAGGAAAGAAAAGCAAGCTGGGTGTTTAGGGCCAGTCTTGAGAAAGAGGAGACCTCACAGGAACCTGTCTGGCTTGAGACAACCCAGGAAGTACCTGGTATTTCCTGGTATTTCCCCTGGAACAGTCAGCCATATGGGTCCTCTCTCTCCTTCCTTCAAGATACTGTGAAAATCTCATGACCGCACTGTATCCCACACTACCATGACTCCACACAAAAGGTGTCTCCACAACTGGCTGGTTGACTTCCAATCCAACCCCCACACAGTCCACACAAATATTAGTGTTCTAAACATAGGGAACACTGTGCTTCAGGAATATTTAGAATCCAGGACACTCTACACTCTCAAATGTATACAACCTCTGCTTACATTTACCAGCTCGACTTCCCAGCCCAGATGTTAGGCTCCAGTTAGCCCCTCTACCCATAGTTTCCAGACAGTCTGGCTTTGTGCCTCTGCACACTCTCTTCCCTGGCCAAGAATATGCTTCCCTATCCTTGTCCATGTGGCAAACTCTTATTGATCCTTTATATCTAGCTCAAAAGCAAATCCTCCATAAAGTACTCCTGCTCACCTGGCTGCTCCCTCCTCTGTACCTAACATATTATAGCACTTCTTATACTGTTGGAGCTATCATTCAAGTACCTGTCTTCCCTACTAAACCACGAGATATTTAAGACCAAAAACTTCATTTCTCCATGTATCTAAATAGTGCTGAGAGCCAGTAGGTACTCAAAAAATACGTGACAAACTAAATAAAAGAATGTGTTTGCTTTTACTACATATTTTTATAAATATCTCAGAAATAAGTTTTAGGAGCTGAAAATCAGGCACTAACTCATACTGGTGGTCTCTAAATGAAACCAATTCAAAGACCCAACTAAAAAGGAAGTAAAGCTCAAACCAAATATATACTAGGCAAATGTAAGATTTCTGTAGTATTTCCATCTAAGAAGTTAACACTATACCAACTTGGAATTACCAACCTTCTGAAACAGTAATTTGAGGATTACATATGTGGGCAGGTTTTTGTTTTTCCTTTTGCATAGCAGTGGTGGTGGAGGGAGCACTGCAAAGTGTCCATTACGAGGCAAAGTAACTCAAATACGTATTGTCTCTTTGAAATCAAATCAGTAAGAATGGCTGATAACCAGGGAACAGGGGAAACTTAAGATCAACTTCAAGAAAACAGAATCTGCACATACTTATTTCCACATAGTTTCACTTTCATCAGTGCCTGCCTATTGCCTACGTTAAATTTACCTGAGCTAAAGTAGGGATTGAATTTTGACCAGTCTGGGTCTGCATATGAGCAGATTTGCTCTCTGCCACAGAATCTGTTACACTTCCATCCTGCTGAGATTCAATTGTTTCCATGGTCATTTGTCTGAAAAAAACAATAAAAAAGGAAGAAGTATTAAGGCCCTATCAGAAAGATTTCTCTGCTTTTACTTAGCTTTCTGATATTCATTTCTGGCATCAATTGTACTACTTTATTTTTCAAGAAATGGGTTCAGTGGTAGAGTTCTAAGTCTCCAAATTAACTCTGCTCACGGGATATGGACATTACCATTGCAGGAAGCACTGTAAAATGTTGTATGGGAATTAACTTATTACAAAAAATGTTAATCTTATAATAAAGTCTCCTTGATAATTATTTTAAGCCTTCCAGTATAAATGAGTGAAAAAAGCAGACTTTCTACTTTACCTTAAGTATAAATATTCTATGACTCTCAAGGCCTAAGGTACCTGCTTCATAATATATAGTATCAGAGAATTTCCCCACAGTCTAAATTAAATGCATTATAATATAAAGATGTGCCTAGCTTTGACAGCACTAACCAGTTTCTGATAAACAAGCCTCTCAAATGGAATCATGCAGGGCTGACCACATGTCCTACAGCTTCCCATTTCATTAAAGAGAATCTAATTTTTCCAGAAAAACATAATTTTGTCTATGATAATCAATTTAATGATTTTTATTTCTATATAGATGATAAACCACTATAATAAGTTTTATCCTACTAGAAGAAATACAAACCACAAACAAAATAAACAAAATCAAATACTGAAATCTTATAGGAACTATTCTCCGTTACATATCTTTTCAACTGTCAATGATACAATGTGTTTCTCACTTTAGTAGTCTAATTATACAGCCAAAAAGTATGCAAGCTACTTAGAACTTCGAATTAAAATATTCAAATCCTTTTTCCAGATTTAGTTACCAGATTTTGCACTCTTTCATCCATCTTGCACTTTATTATCTTCTTTTGCATTTCAATAGTCATTACCTGAATCCAAGCCTTCATTCTCAAATCCATCTATACTGCTTTTTTAAGTTACTTCTCACTATTGAAAATCATTTCAAAATTCTAACTAAACATGGCAACTTAGAGCACCTGGTCTACTATGAAAAAATGTCTTTCCCTTACTATTCCCCAGTTCTTTTATCTCTTATTTTCTAGAACAGCCTAGGCAAGTAAAGATCACCTGCATAAACTGCCAATTCTTCTGGCTCTGTGTTTGCTTATGTGAACAGTTCCCAAAGAGAATACCTCAGAACATTTAGTTCTACAGGATATGAAAAGGTATTATCTAAAAACGAGGGTGGGGGAAACACTTAGTGAAAAAGTTCTATATGTCTGGGGTTAAAAGGTTTTCTTTGCCGCAGAACTTCTCAGAAGCTGAATATGCTAGCGTGCCTTCAGAAGGTGGAGGGTGCAGATCCAATAGGCCGCATTTTCCAAAAGCATCTGACCACCAAAAACTCTTTTCCACAAGGCATGTCCTAAAGGTAGTGTTCTGAAAACAACTTGAGAAATGTTGTCTTATACTATTTCTTACATCTTTTAAAGAACTTGAATCTCAGCTCAAACACTATATGCTAGAAGACCTTCCTCACTAAACCATTCATTTTAGAACCATTTACTTAGCGCCATCTACATGACTGGCTCGGAAAACACAAAAGTGGGTAAATTGCAGCCCTTGTCCTGAAGGAATCCATTCATTAATTGGTCCTTGGACAACCTCTATTAGAAGTAACTAACATACTTATTGGGGAAGTAGAGGAGCAGATTCCTAGGCTCAACCCCAAATCTACAGAATCAAACTTTCTGGGGCATCTAATTTTTTTATATCTAAGAGATTCTGATACATATTAAAATTTAGGAAAAACTTAGCTTATTGGTAAATTCTATCAGGTAGACTCATAAGGAACACATGTAAAGTAACTTTTTAAATTGTGTAAAGGATGTTATGCACAAAATACTTTAGGAAACATAGGAAGCAATGATTATATCTGCCTGAGAATGGGGCCATATAAACATATACTGAACAATGAGAAGAATTTCACCAGGTAGAAGAGGAAAAGAGAACTATGAGAGGAAGGAAAGTACAGAGTATGGTTGGGAAATAGAATAACAGATAGTTATTCTATCTATCTGTTAGATAGATAATCTAGGTGCCAGGGAGCCTATCTAGATTCGGTGAGGAGGAGGCAAAATAGGACTGGTTAGAAGTAGGGCTAGAAAGGTCAGATGGAACCAGAGAGAGAATATTTTTTAAAACTCTAGAGAGAGGGCACCGGGGTGGTTCAGTTGGTTGGGCATCTGACTCTTGGTTTTAGCTCTGGTCATGATCTCAAGGTCCTGATATCGAGCCCTGTATCTTCAATCTACATACTCCAGCTTCTCTAACCCTATATGTAGAGGACTCCCAAGTCTGTATTTGTCTACACTCCCCTCCTATGAAGCATCTCAATCTAGTTTTCAGATGCCTGTCCCTTCCCTTCCATTTTTTCTTCTATTCGAGAGCATCACTACCCACTTAAGCACCGCAGCGACAAGCTACAAGCATGTATGTGAGTTGGTACCAGATTAATGACAAAAACCCACAGAGCTAAGTATCAGCCAAATCAGTATGCCATGAGGCCTGGAAATGGGGAGAAAAGCAGATATGGAAGGTCAGTGGCCACCCCTATTCATCCTTCCTGCCACATGTGGCATCATCTACTATAACCTCCTATCCCAACATTGGACTAAGCTGCCAAGCTGCTCCTCCTCATGATTGCTGCCATCCATTCTAAAGACTACACAACATGCTTGGCCTTCCTGTAAGCCATGACCAAACCGTGATGCCCCCTGACCCATGCCTGAATCACATCCATTAACACCTCACATTCCTACCTCCCCAGTCACTGTCAAAGATGTAAGCTCCTCCTGTACTTCACTATCCCTCTCATAACTAGTGTTTCTTTCCCCCCTGTAATTTAGTTGCTTACTCCTAACTCCTATTCTCCTTCCAAGCCCTTGCAACATGCTATCTGGAACTCCCACCCCTCACCCCAGCCTCTAACAGACAGCAACTTGTCTTCCCATACCTAATCAGAATCAGAATGTTGACCTCTTGATTCCCACTACTATTTGTCAGCTGTTCTTCCTCTGTGCCTTTGCAGAAACCCCTGTCTTGCTGGTCATCCAAAGTCCAAAGTCATCAGGTGTACCATCCTATATTCACCCACATGATAATCATTTTCCACTCACATCCAGGATGTAAACTGAAGACTTTGGCACTTGATTAAAAGATTTCCTCTCCGGAGCACCTGGATGGCTCAGTCAGTTAAGCATGTGACTCTTGATTTTGGCTCAGGTCATGATTTCAGGGTTGTGAGATTGAGCCTGCACTGAGCTCCACCCTCAGCAGGGGAGTCTACTTGAGATTCTCTCCCTATTTCTCTCCTCAAACAGGCAGCAATCTTACACTTTCCCTAGTGAACTTACTCTTCCATTCTCTATGAATCTTTCAAAGTTTTCTCCCTCTTCTCAAATCTCCAAGCTTACCTAACTACCCTACACTCAGTGTAAGGACTTGCCTCCTGCTTAGATGAGAACGCCCTCAATTTCCTGCCACCAAATCGGCAAACCCATTTACATCTATACCCACCATTTTACCCTGCCTCCTGCCTCCCCACTCTTAAGTTCTTTTATCTGTGCTTTGGACCCTCTTCAAGGGAACTATATTATCAATTACCTTCCCCCCCCCACCCCCCCCACACACATTTGCTGAACCAGAAGTCGTTTTCTAGCTACTGTCTTGAACCTCTCTTCTTCCTCTCACTGCTAAACTATATTAAAGAATTACCAACATTATATCCATTTCTTTACTCCCACCTATTCCTAGACAACCCTAAACTGGCTTCTGCTTCACTAAACTTCTCTAGTAAAGGTAACCAATCTGTCACTAAATCTAAGTTCATTTTAAGTCCTATCTGGCTTGATCCCTCAGCAGTATTCAGAACTGTTGGCATCTTCCTTTTTGATGTCATCATATTGCATTTTCTGCTCTCATGCCATTCTCCAACAACTCCTCCACAAGCTCCTTTGCTAATTCCTTCTCTTACTCAATGTCAACCTTCATAATGAATGTCTTCAGGGCTCTGCTTAGTTTTCTCACCTCACTCTCAAATCTCCCTTTGTGTACTGTCATCATTTCTCCAGTTTCAAACACCAGCTTCAGGCTTACACTCTCAAATCTAGATCTCTAGCCCAGAGGTTTCTCTTGAATTCCAAAACCATATATTCAAATGCCTATCTATTATCTCCAAATAGGTGTCCTACAGGTACCTCAAACTCAATGGGTCCAAAACTCATCTCTTCCTCCTCCACAAATGTGTTCCTGCTCTGAGATTCTTTCCTCAGGAAATGCGGCTCTGCCATCCATCAAGTGACCACCTGGGTGTTACCTCTAACACCCTCTCCCTTTTATTCCCTACAGTCTCATTACGAAGTGGGATGGCTCTTCCTACTAAACAAGTTAGTCCCTTCTTTACCACTACTCAATCTCCCTCTTCCAATCCATGCTAACAGTTCTCTTTCTCAAGTTTACATTTCTGCTTAAAACACTTCTCTGCTTAAAAACTCTTCAGTACCCCTATATTGACCATAGGATAAAATTCAAACTTCTTACAATAATAATAACCACAACAACCATTTGTTGGTGCTTACCATGTGGTAAAAGCCACATTAAGCTTTAATTAAGCTTTAATCCTTAACAACTTTATAAGATCAGGATAGTCAGTTTTTCTTTTAGGGGTAATAAAATAGAGAAAATGACAAAGAAACATAAGGAGGTTAAGAACTTAATCTTACCACCAATCTGATCTGATCAGAGTGGCATAGCCAGGTTTTGAACTAAGGTCTTTTTCCAAAGTCCATATTCTCAATTACCAAACCAAACTGCCATTCAATCTCTTTCACAATGTGACCCCATTTTACTTTTATGGCCTCATTTCCAGTCACTCCATTCTTCCCACATTCTGCAATCTGGCCTCCTCATAAGCCATTTCTTTCAAATACACATCCTCTTTCTCTAGTTCTAATCTTTTATATCTGTTCTTCTCTCTTCCTGAACTGCCCTTCACCCCTTCTTTGTCCAACAGGCAAATTCCTACCAGTTTTTCAAGGCCTGGCTGAAGGACACCATCTTTCAAAAGCCTATTCTCATAGCCTTGGGAAGAATTAGTTATTCTGTTCTGAGTTCCCAAAGCATTTTATGCAATACTTCCATTATAATATTTGTCTAGCATATAATACATTTATTCACAAAGTACCAACACTAGTATAAGCAACTCCAGGACAGAGATTACATCTTATATTTCAATGTATTCCCAGTGCCTAGTACACAATCTACTATAATTGTTAAACAAACCAACTGATCAACTATTCGGGAAGACTATGCAACTGTCAGATGTCACTAAAATGATAAAAAATAAGGTTTAGAGAGATTGATTTTCTATAAGGCACATAATAGATAGCAGACAGTGAATAAGAGGTCTTGTGAACTCCAGGGTTCCTTCCACAGCCAGTGTCCCGAGTATTCCAATTTAGACAGCATATTATAATAAAGATGTGTTTTTGAGTATGCTGCAACTATGGTTATAATCTTCATCCAGATATGCTTTATCTTTCACACTAGGATGTAGGGACTCTAATTTTATACCATTTGTATTCTTTTAGCATGCCTAGTATAGTGACCAATACATGTCACTTAGTAAAAGTTTGATACTAAAATCAATTTATTTGAGAGGCGGTGAAGCACACAAACTCTTGATCTCAAACTCCTGAGTGCGAGCCCCATGTTGGGTGCAGAGATTACTTAAAAAAAAAAAAAGAAGAAGAAAAATATTTTTTAAAAATAACAAATAAAATAAAATCAATGTGTTTGAAGGTAAAAATCATCTACAGAAAAGTAAAGCCAGTGCTATCTATTTAAAATATATACCCTATCGGGACGCCTAGGTGGCTCAGTTGGTTAAGCAGCTGCCTTCGGCTCAGGTCATGATCCCAGCGTCCTGGGATCGAGTCCCACATTGGGCTCCTTGCTCAGCTTCTCCCTCTGCCTCTGCCTGCCACTCTGTCTGCCTGTGCTCGCTCGCTCGCTCTCCCTCTCTCTCTGACAAATAAATAAATTTAAATAAAAATAAATATATATATATATACCCTATCATTTTCAAGCCTGTTTATTCTACTGATCAATATCCAACTGCTCTCTAGTACAACCTCCTAAACCCACTAAAAACCAGCCCTAGGGCAGAACTCAGAGAAGAAGATTCAACTAAGAATTAAATGTTCAACATGGGTCAATCACTATACTAGGCATTTTCAAACAGTATTTCAGCGGGACATATACTACCCAGAACTCAGGGTAAATGATATACATATAACACTAACACCTGTAAATCAGCCTGTTAGTCCAGATAGAATTCCTTTATAAAGTATAAGAGAAAAATCCATTATAATCCTTCATTGTTCACTATATATCTTATAGTTAAAATTGAAGAGATGTATTCAAGAATATGTTCCCCAAAATCTCACTTTCTATATCAAATATTAAACACATTTGTACCGAAGTTAATTATTGATAAATTGAACAGTATTTTAATCTTAAACAATAACCCTTATTAGAAAGACCAATCAGTAATCACAAGTTATAAAATATTTTAAAATACTTACAAGATGAAGCAATAAACAATTAAAACAAAAACAAAAAGTCCATTAAGTACTATAAACTAACAGCAAGCAAAGTACTGGCAAATACTTGGTTCCACAATTCTGAAAAACAGATAGATTGCTAAAATGGGCATATTTAAACTTATAAGTGATTACTAGTAGTAGCAGTATTCTTTTCTTATGAAGGTTAAATATTTCTTCTGAAATCTTCTTTATATATATATTTAGCAAACCATTTTCTTCTTTGATAGAAAAATAAATATTATCCCAACACATTCTAAATATATTAGGATTCAGTTTAATAAATGTTGAGATAGCTATGTTTTAAAATAATAGGATCCATCCATTAGCACAATTTTCAAAGACTTCTAAGTTAAACAAGTTTTAGAAGGGTAGAACTATATTTGTTTGCTTACTCTGTTATTTTCTAGAACTTTAATAGAATGTCTACATAATACTGCAATAACTCCTCCAAATACTTGTACAACAGTACCATACTGTTTATACAGTACAACACAACAGGTAGACAATCTATTATATACCTTCAAGAAATAAATACAAAGGTATATTCATAAAATTATATTTACAATTATAGAAATACTGAGACAACTAATGACCAAAGTTATTTAGGTATCCCTATGTGTCAAGATCAAATAAGATATAGAACTAGAAGAAAAAATTAGAAGAAAACAGAAAAAACATTTTAAAGGATTGCTATCATTGGTACCCAGGAAAGTGTTCTTAAAAGGCAAGAGAAAAAAATAGAAAAGGAAATACAGACCAAATCTATCTAAATGAAAGATAAGACAAAGGCTATTTCCTAATTATAATTAAAATGTTCATTTAACTAACAAACTTCTAAAATCTTAGTTGTATCCTATTTGCAAAGACAAACTACACTGCAAAGCAACTATATTTGCCCTTGTAAAACTTTAAAAATAGAATCCAGCTGAGAAAGGAAAAAATATTAGTTGTTTCTATTCTTTATTTATAGTTTTACAAAAAAAAGTCACAGAAAATTTATTTTCTTTTTAAAGCTAGATCCAACTGATAAACCAGAATGTCTCTGAAAGCAGCCACAAAAAACCTGAAAAATTCGATCTGGATTTTTGTAAAAAAATTGATAAAACTGTTCTGTTTTACATTAGGAACAAGCATAGCTTAAAGGCAAGGAAGGAAAAGAACCAAAACTCTGTCCACAACCTTATGTATGGTCTCCTTTCTAAATGAAAAGACCAGCAGGCAACACAAGCTAAATGTAAATGCCCACTTCTTCCCTCCATTGCCTCACATGTACAGGGTAGAAAATGAACACTTCAGCTGAATGGCTGACCACTCTGGGTGGTACATTATATCATACTGGGTACATTATATAATATTTTCTTAGTATCATGTATATACATACACACATTTATATACATTCATGGATACATGTCTACATATACATACATCATTCACTTATCCATTAGTTTAACTCTCTAAGCAGAACTTTCAAAAGAACAGAAGATATACCCACCTACCTTAGATTTGTCTTAATATATTTTTTCCTGCCACATTTGCTCATTATTAAGACATCTGTAATCAATGCTTTGTTCCTTCTCTGTTTTCTTCTTTATCCTGCAGTAAAAATTGAATTGGGAGATCATAAATTTCATTAAAAAAAAAAAAACCTCAAAATAAATAAATAAAATAAAAACTATATCAGAAGAATACCCCCCAGAATACCCTAATTTCTGTAAAACTGAAAAAACAGACTAGAAAGCTGGAAACTCTGTATTTTTTCAAAATTATTTCCTTGCAATTTTCTTATCATCTAAGAAAAAAATTCAAAAAACGTAAATCATGTGCTATTTACCAGGTTATTTCCTACTGAAGAGAAAGCAGTGCTGTCTGAATCATTTAATATAGACTACATATAGCTCACAATATCAGCTCCATTTTAAAAATAACAATCACTTAATAAACTGAGTGAATTTATCATTTCTTTTATCATTTTCTTAAACTTCATTCCACTGCAACAAATTTGTCAACCATTTTTTATTTACCTTAAATTCAAAACTGGCTTTTGTCAGAGAATTTTAACTCCAAACAAAATATTAACAGTTCCTTTAAAATCTCCTCTAACATTCTATAGTACACTTAAAAAGCTGTTTTAGACACTCTAGTAATTAAACCCCATTTTTTACTAAGATCTTTTAAAAGTATATATTTGACAAGCTGAATCAAGTCAAATTGGCAAAGAAAAAAAAAAGAAACTGAAGCCCTTAATTTACTGTAGACGTGGAAAGGACAAATGTGTGCAGCTCTAAGTGTCTTCTATAGTATCTGCCAGCAATGCTGGTGCTTAGCCACAGACATACTGCTTTCAGGGTTCCCTCCTAAGTGGCTCCTCTAAAATGGTGTCATACCATCCTAGTCATTTTAAAACTGAGCCAGCAGGTTTGCCTAAGGACGCTAGGACAATGATTATAGCTACTGTCTGTACCCCCCATCCTCCCGCATAGAAATAACAGGAGATGGTAGGACATTTGAACCAGACTACCTACAATACGAACAAAAAGGATGGTGCCATTCCTTTGGATTAAACCTTATTCTGTTATATTCTATTGGTGTTTTACATTGGGACATCTAATCTTCCATAAACATTGCATAGCCTAGAGGGCAGGGACCAGCATAGACGAGACAGATAATAAAATGTCCCCACTCTCCAGGAGATTGCAATTTAATGAGAGAGACAGATATTTAAACAAAGAACACTGACTATATTATTTGAATAATAGTGATCATGGCACCACATAAAAAGAGAAGTTAACTGCTAATTTCTATATTTCTCTTGGAAATACCTTTTTTTGGTTTAATTTTTGAATGAGTAATACATTCTTATGGTGCAGAATTCAAAAAGCAGCAAAAGGTATTCACTGAAGTGCAGGAACAGCTACTTGCTCTTCCCAGAGGCAATCAGCATTGAAGAAAGTACCAGCTCCCAGCCACCACAGCCACAAGATGTCAAAAGGGAAAATGACTAGTCTCATGCCAGAATGATGACCATCAAACAAAACTGATTCTGACTCAGGCTTATCAAAGCATGATTTCATCCCAACTACTCTCTAAGAAGTCATCATGACTGATTGCCTGCTTGCCAAAACCAAAAGAATGCTTTCTAGTCCAATCTTCCTTATATCCCTACAGCATTTCCCAATTCCCAAATTTTCTGCTGCTCTTTGGAACACCGTGTTCACACTTCTCTTCCAAATTACCCAGTCCTTTGTCTTCGGTCTTCTTTGCCTGCTCTTTAAAAGCTGGTATTCTCAGGCTTCCTGTCACAAAAGTCTCCCCCTACACAGTTCCCCTAGACTACTTCATCCTCACTCAGTCTCAGATCTCATCTGCAGTCTAGACTTCTCTCTCCTGAGCTCCCGCCCACATGCATCTGCCCATTGGTTTGCTCACAGACCCTCAAGCCCCAAATGTTCAAATCTAACTTCAATGCCCTCACTCTGCAGCTCTCCTCTTGCTGTACTCTTCCCTCAGTGAGTGACATCAACACTGACTCAGCCACCCCATCTGGGAGTTCTCCTCTCCTTTCATTCCCTACTTCCCGTGTCCTCAATTTCTGAGGCAGACTGGTTTATTGGTAGCAATAATGTGCGGTATAAAAACACTGGCACTGGAAGCTGATCTCGGCGTCACCCTGCTCTGAGTTCTATGGTTTATTGGCTATATGACCTCAGATAATTATTAAATTTTCCAAGCATTCTTTCCTGCCAAATGGAGCTCTTTTTGTGAGGATAAAATGTAATAATAAACATAAAATGTCTAACTGTGTTTGGAATATAAGCAAGGACCACTACCTAACTCAGCCTCAATAATTTTATCTTGTATCTCTTGACTCTGCTCCATTCTCTCCATCATTTCTGACACTGCTTTAGTTCTGAAACTGATTATTTGACATGATTAAAGCAATAACTACATCTCCATAAAGCAATTTGTAATAACTTCACCTCGCTCAAACCTCTCTCAAACCCTCTTAATCTACTCCACTAGACCACAACACTCTATTCAAAAAATGCAAATCCAAACACATTATGTATTTCCTTATTCAAAATCCTCCAGTAGACCCCCTGCTTTAATAAATAGTCAAAGTTCTGAGCATTATAGTTTGAGGTACTTTGTAGAGGCTTAATAAAGTTTGTTATAAAAGCCTTCAGTTTTAAGACATACCAATTCTTTCCATTAATTTTCCAGGTTTAAAATTACCTTGTGTGGATTTGTAAAACAGGAGACCCAATTTTACTAAAGTATAAACTGTGCTTACTTTGAAAAACTTGGCTGCTTTTTATACTATTGATCTCATCTCAAATCTGGTTTTACTATTCTGGAACATGCTACTCTTTGGTAGACAAGGATTGACTTAGGGTCCCCCACTTCCACATACACAAACACCTGAATGGTTAAGAGCTCAAATGTCCTAATATGTTCTCATACTGAGATTATATATTCTATTTAGCCTAAAACATACCCCTTGAATTCATCATTTCACAACACAGCCTGAGGTTGGAATTTTTAAGCTGATCCCCTTTTGCCTAAAATCACAAAGGTTACTGATGTAAGGTCTTGGATACTACCAGTTTTTTCTTTTTTAAGATTTTATTTATTTATTTGACAGAGAGAGATCACAAGTAGGCAGAGAGAGAGGGAAGCAGGCTCCCTGCTGAGCAGAGATCCCGATGCGGGACTCGATCCCAGGACCCTGAGATCATGACCTGAACAGAAAGCAGCAACTTAATCCACTGAGCCACCCAGGCACCCCAGATACTGCCAATTATCTATAAAAATATATTTTTAAGTCCTATCTGCTAAGGAAACCTTTTAGAGTGGAAAAGCATATCTTAGTTTATTACAGGCAAATAAGAGTTTACACTAAGAGAGAAAAAGGAGTTCAAAATTCTTTTGCCTATTGTGAATTTCTGTGCTGTATATGGAGAAAAGCCATTTATCCTACTGGTAAAAATTTTCTATCATATATTAGGTTTGATTGCCAAAATCACATCTGGCATTCACCTCACTCTTCATCTGTGTGTTGCTCTAGTTACCCTCTGGCATACAGATTCAATTAATTTCATTGCTATCAAGTATCCCTTAATATAAAGCTCTCTATAACAGGTATTTAAAATACACTGATTAGGGGTGCTTGGGTGGCTCAGTTGGTTAAGTGTCTGCCTTTGGCTCAAGTCATGATCAGCAGAGAGCCTGCTTCTCCCTCTCCTTGCCACTCCCCTGCTTGATCTCTCTCTGACAAATAAGTAAATAAAATCTTCTTAAAAAAAAAAAAAAAAGGATCAAACTTCTTGGGAAACATTACCAGAATATAAAAGCTTACCTAGCCAACTTCCTTCTCCCCAACGAACTTTCTGTATGAACCAATGTTCTCCATTTCTTCTATAAAACCTATAGCACACCTAATGCCAGAGTCACTCTCTAGGGTACCCAAGCACTTCTGTTTCTAACAGCTGTGGTGGATGCTCAGCAAGAGTTAGCCATATTTATCACCTAACTTGATTATGCCAGCTATACTTACTATTGTAATTTTGGAATTCTGTTAAATAGCATGTTAAATTATTAAATAGATTTAAAAGATTAAAAAAGAGCTCCTTCTGTGAAAACTAAGTAGACTGCTTTGGAAAGACAATAAAAGCAGGCTGCTTTTTAAAAAATCCTGGCTTTGGGGCTAGATATTACAATTGGAAAGACCTATAAAATTGAGGAAATATTACAAATATGTAGAGTTCTTTGCAAAGACACTTGTAAAGCAACCTAAGTTCTTGCACTACTTTCAAGATCCCAAAAATGGAAATTATAAATTATGCATTGAGATAGTTTTTGCAGGCAGGGAGAGAAACAAAAAACAAAAAACACAATAAAAAAAAATCCCACGTTGCAATTAGAATAGTCAAAATAAAAAGGAAAAAATGTGGAATAAAAGGGGATACACCTGGGGCGCCTGGGTGGCTCAGTGGGTTAAAGCCTCTGCCTTAGGCTCAGGTCATGATCCCAGGGTCCTGGGATCTAGCCCCGCATCCACATCGGGCTCTCTGCTCCGCGGAGAGCCTGCTTCCTCCTCTCTCTGCCTGCCTCCCTGCCTACTTGTGATCTCTCTCTCTCTGTCAAATAAATAAATAAAATCTTAAAAAAAAAAGGAGGGGGGTACAACTCTCATGGAAGCAGGAAGAGAGAGAGAGACCACAGAAAAGTATATCTATTTCTCTGGTTCCAGGATGAAGCAAGGTTTTAGTTCCTTGGGAAAATAGATGTTCATAGGTTAATCATGATTTAAATAGCAATAGCGAGTAAGGTTTGAAAGATAAGGGAAGAAGAACATGAAGTACATATACAGCTGGTTCATTTCAATCACATTGATTAAAAACTTGGGAGAAGGCAGGGCTGGGTAGAAGAGAGAATTACAAAGAGACAAACACCTCAAGTTGGCAGATATAAGCCTATCTTACTACATGCATTTAGATGAAGGAGGTAAGTACAGGAGAAACAAAGTGGGAGAGCAGTGACAGGAAATTATACCAATTTTAAAGTTTTGTAATCATTGTGAAACAAGGTTAGAATAACTTTCAAATAACATTCTTTACACTTTTGTGTAAAAACAGAAGTAGCCAGGACCAATACTTATAAATAATTGAGACACTTGCAAGTAATGTCTTTAAAAATTTAAACATGAATCATAGAGAAAATCAGGTGGCTTTCTAATACAGATTCAAGGCCACTCCAATTTAATTGCTGCAGATACCTATTATTTAAGAAATCTTAAGTTTTTATAAAGTCACTAAAGGATTAACTATTTCAGCATCCCTTTCTCAATTAATTCCCCACCTGGCACCTGTTTTTGGCTATTTCACAGTTAATGAACAACAAAATTGGCTGGTAAGGAGGAAATGAAAACTAAAATTCAAATAATCATGGCCTATCTCCACCTCTCCAAATACCACCATCTTCACCACCACCACTTCACAGAAGGTAACAAAATTTAAAATCTTCTGTGAGTTATTTGCTTGAGTGGAGTCATTGCTGGGTTCTCCTGTCCAATACTGTATTTCACTACTGCACTTTAGGTACATTTCAAAGTACTTATCTACACAAAGTACAACTCTAGTGACTATTAACCAGTAATCTGGAAAAGAATAGATAAGACACTTGAATTAAGTAATGTTCAGAGAAATGAATTTCAATGTTATGATACTTACCTAGATTGTTCCTATTTTGTGTATACGAACAAAACTGCTACTTAGTTCTAAGTCCAGACACATGCTTAAATAGATTAATTTTAATACCTCCATCAATTTTAAAAGGAGTGAAAGCATCCCAACTCCCCATATACAGTATCATAGATCTTTATGCATGATTCGGTTTCTCTAATACCTGAGCTAGAGGCTTTTATAATATCAATGCTAGAATATAAGCTCCACTTTAAAACATTTCAAAGCAAAAAAATCATTTTTACTCTATCAATGAAAATGAACAAAACTGAATGACATGAGTTAAGATGGTCTAATTTTAAGTCCGCTTTGTTAAAAAAAAATTCAAGAAGATAATTTCGAAAAAACCGTTTTTGGGAAATTCTCAAATTATCAGAATCACACGAGCTCCATTAGGATTTCACATGCCTTTGACATTTAACAGGTCTGGCTGAATCACTGTTCAGAAAATACGCCCAAAGATGCTTCCCACTTGGGGACAACTGGGTACTTCAAAAGAGCCTCACAAAAGGGCTGCTAGTAAGGTCTTCTATGAAGCGAGTATCCTCCCTTACCAGTGAGACAGTTATTCAAGAGGCTTTAAGCAAAACTCCCACATAACTTTCTAGCCTATGTTCTTTCTCAAAACTATTTTATATACCCCTTGGCAACAATTTCCTCTAACACTCCTGAGAAAGCCAATCAAAAGATGTGCAAGATTTTTTTAAAAAAAAAGTGTAAGATAGATATTGTACTTTTTAAACTTTGCTGTAAACGGAATTATATCAATAAGGCTCAAGTTGTCTTCATGAGTAGTATCAAGATAAAATCCCACTAGTGTTATCCTTAAGTTTTCCTCTTCATTCCCCCTATTCTCTACTGGATATCCTAAAGCATCAGAAAAGGAAAATCCATGAGTGAAAGGATTTACTCTTATAGTGTACTCTTAATTATACAGTTCTCATGGTACAAAATATTTTAAAAACCTTAAATATTCTTTAAAAGGAAATTAACAAAATGATTTAAAATGTTTATTTCTATCTGTATGTAATGGATAAAAAACATATCCCCTGAAATTTTTATTTTTATGATCTGCATTGATAACATTAAAATTGCATTCAATGTACAATAACTCTTCTCAAAGTTGATTTTTATATACAGAATCCACTAGTTCAATAAAGTAGAAATACTTAACAGAATTCAAAGACATTTAGGGATTATTTTCCTAATGACCAATGTTGACCGCATGTCAAAATATCAGTGGTTCAGCTGTGAAGTGTTTACATTGTTCAGTTTTACTTTTAAAAGTCTATCTAAATGGAACGGGACATTTGAGTGCTTTCCAATGGACTACTACGTCAACAATAAACCTGGCTCAATTTTCTGGCCCAATATTAACTTACAGAGAATATCAAGTTAGGGAAAACAGATCATAAATATATGTACGTACTGGTCAAGTTTCAATCAGGATTTCTTACGTGTGTTAATAACCTGAAACTCTTCCCCTACTTCTTCATGGAATTCTAAAAAGGATTTTACATTTTAATCCTGCAATAACCTGCCTCAGTAGCAAAGTAAAGTGGTTTATGGAGTCTGGAGTTTGTTGAACTCATCAGTAGAAGCAAATTTCATTAACCTTCCAGGACAAAGCAAAAACAAAGACTGAAGAGCTCCTCTGTGTTTACACATTCAATAAAAATTTATTCATATATTCTTACAAGGTATATACACAAAACATCAGTGTAATTACAACTTCACACTCACCAAAATGATTACAGGTTGACCAGCAAGTCACTGGGAAAGCATGTGCTTACACTGATCTATTTACAGATTTATACCAAAAATGTTTGTGTAATTATCAACACTTAATATGACAATGCTTTAAGTGTTCTACTCATTCTAGCTCTTATTGGCCAAAACATTATTTGCAATTTAACATCCTTGGAAGGAAAAAGTTCAAAGAAAAGAAAAAAGTTCAAATTTAAAAAATATGAAGAGAAAGCAGCTTACTATTCCAACATAGGACCAAGACTAGGAGAAAAACGTGGTACCCAAAAGGAGAAAAAAAAAAACAAAAACAGAGGACATGAATTATTAATGTAATCGATTACAATTTTCATACCGGACCTCTATCGTGCACCGAGGTTTCTACTGATTTAAAGGGAAGGTGGCTACATCTCATCAGCCCGCCAAATCAGGCTTGAAAGTCAGAAATTTTAGGAAGTTACAGAGCTAAGAGGTACTGTTAAAAGGGGCTCTCTCAGTTTTAGGCAGACCTTCAGGCTGATCCTCTAAGTCAAAACTGCTGAAAATCTGATCGTAGGCTGACAGCTGCTTTCCAGAGCGCTGTACACGGAAGGTCTCAGAGATTTTAAAGTTAGGGGGACCTGGTATTCGTGCAGTAGGATAAAGAACTATGTTGAATAATGTGTCTACTCCCTGTCCAGCATGTTCTGGGAACCTTGCTAGGTGCGCTCTAAAAAGGCACAAATCAAAGGTAAAGAACAAGAGAAACTGCAATTTCTAGCAGCTGTCCCGGTTCTGTTCCTTCTTCGCGGCTATTATAAGTCTCCGCACTATTTCATCAGCTCTGTCGTGTCTGGGGACTAACGTGACTCAACACCGGTGTCCCCGACTCATGTTTCGGAGAAGAAATGGGTTGACGCTGATTTCTATCTAAACGCAGTCCATATAATTGAGACAAAGGTGCTACTAATCGTCGGCTGTGGTAAAGAACACCAACGTCCTTACTTCTCGTTTCCTTTTCTTCTCATCAGAGCAGTAAGGCTTTTCTTCCCAAAGACTTGCCCAACTTGTACCAAGTTCAAAAGGAGTCAGGGAGGGCTGCGAGAGCAGAGCAGCCGGCCTCCCGCTCGGGAGAGCTCTGCACTAACCTGAAGGCACCCCGCGGGCTGAGCGGGACGAGCGAGCGGCCGCCGCCACCGGGAGGCCCCCGGGCTGGCGCCCCCGCCCGCACTGCTCCCGCTCTCCGCGCCCTCCCCTCGGCCTCGGAGCCCCCCGCGCCCCCGCTCCGGGGCCCGAAGGCCCCCGACCCGTCGACCCGGCTCCGCTCCGCCTCCTGCCTCCGCCTCCTGCGCCGCGTCGCCGGCTCCGAGGTCTCTGGGTCCCGGGCCGGCGCGCCACTTACCCGCCGCGATGGGATTTACGTAGCGGACCTCGTCACTGATTACGGACGGGAGGAGGTGGAGACGGCGAGCCCGACCGCCGCTCAGGAGCGGCGCCGCCGCCCAGCAACCCCGCGCCGGCGGCGGCGGCGGCCCCACGTCGCCCCCACGTCAGCTCTGATGCGGCAGCCGCGGCCTGCCCGCCGAGCCGAGACCAAAAGTAGCGCAGCAGCCGACCGAACCGCGTCCTCGCGCCCCGCCCTCCCCTCCCCCACTCCGCGACTGCCTCCCCGGGGACGCCCGGCGGAAAAAAATCCAAACTCGAACTCTGCCCCCTGCCGGCCACCAGCGGGAGTGCAGCGCTGACAATCCAACAATTAAATGGAACGGGGGGAGGGGAGGAAGGGGGAAATGAGAGGCCAGAGGGCGGGGCCTAAGTGGTGGGGAGGAGGGCCAAGGCTTGGCCTTAGCGCGAGGAGGCGGACCAGGGAGTTGGGCGGGGCCGGGAGGGGGAATTGGGCTGCCGCGGGAGGAAGACCGAGTCCGGGGCTGGGCCTGTGGGGCGGCCTGGAAACCGGAAGTTGCTTCGCCGCGCGCGCGCCCAAAGGCTAGTTAGCTGCAAACAAAGCTAACGGCGGCCGCTAGGGTTTGTATCTCGAGGTCGTTTATTCTCTAGGGTGCCGGCTAGGGCGGCTCCAGCCCCAACCCAGGCTGAGGTCCCGAGCTTTGTGGGTCCTTCCGGCCAAGGGCGCATCCTGCGGATCCCCGCCCCAGGTCTGCGGAGCGGACCCTGGGAGCATACCCATACCCGCGCTCCTGCAGCGTCCACCATACAGAAAAACGCTTCTAGGTCCCGGCTACCCCTCCGGAGTTGAGCCTTCAGGGAAGTCCAACTGGCTGTCCTTGTTCCCCAGCCTGCTGCCGCCTCCCCAGTGACTTTGTGCGTCAGGGTGGTGGAGAAACAGCGAGTTCCCACTTGGAGATGTGACAGAGGAAAGGAAGGCTTTTGGTGACATGCAGAAATCCCTGCCTCTAAATGAGAGTCTCGTTTTTATCCCCTGGAAACTGAGAGCTTTCCAGGAAGAGGAACGTTTCTGACCCGCTGTACTCTAGGAACCCATTTATGCATACTCAGAACGTACTAAATTGTAAGGCTGAGTAAGCCCCCCGAAAGGGAGGCTTCGTAGCCTAAAGACAAGCCTCTTTAGGTTCAGGAAAAAGAAATCCAAACAATGATTGCCACCCTATTTATAGTACCCAGGAGTGTGTCGTGTGGGAGACCAGTGTGAAGGACACCACTTGAAAAACTGCTGGGAAAGAATAGAAACATATCAACAGTGCAGGTAGAGAAGGAAAGCTTTGTGAAACAACAGAATCTCTGTAGAGTTGGAGAAAATTCTGAACTCTCTTCAGTCTCTGATTTTGGCCAACCTGAACTACTTCCAGCTGTAATGCATACTAGCAGAGATAAAAGAATAAAAATCTGGTAAGTTCACTTCCCCCTTTGACATAAAAGTTCCTCCTGCAATAAAGTAGACGGTGCTCATCTCCCCCGCTTGCAAATATTAATGAGGAACATTAGCACATTAACAGAATTAAATTTAAAAAACGGCCAAGTCCTTTTTGTGTATGTGGTTAGACAAGGCGGGCACAGAATAATTATATGTAAATAATACATCTCATTTTAGCTCAGGAAAAAAGGGGTCATTAGAAGGGAAGAGAATAAAACGGGATTATCAAACACTCAAAATCTTGCCATTCACTGTGGTCAAGGTTGACCAGTGCAGAATGAATAGATTTTTAGCTACAAGAATTGAGTGGCGGGACGCCTGGGTGGCTCAGTTGGTTGGACGACTGCCTTCGGCTCAGGTCATGATCCCGGAGACCCGGGATCGAGTCCCGCATCAGGCTCCCAGCTCCACGGGGAGTCTGCTTCTCCCTCTGACCTCCTCGCTCATGCTCTCTCACTGCCTCTCTCTCAAATAAATAAATAAAATCTTTAAAAAAAAAAAAAAGAATTGAGTGGCAATTGTGATCATTCACCTTCCCCAAAACGTTGTTCTCCACCTGTTTGTTGCGTTCTTTACATAGATAAAGGACTTAAGATGTAAGTGGTAAATCAACATACACTAAGATGTAAATGTCAGGGACGCCTGGCTGGCTCAGTTGGTTAACCGGCTGCCTTCGGCTGAGGTCATGATCCCAGCCTCCTGGGATTGAGTCCCACATCGGGCTCCTTGCTCTGCAGGGAGCCTGCTTCTCTCTCTGCCTGCCACTCTGCCTGTGCTCGCTCTCTCTCTCTCTCTGACAAATAAATAAATTTTTTAAAAAAGGATGTAAATGTCAACTCCTTCTTGAGAGTAGGGGAAGAGTAGTTACCTGGAGAAAGGGCATGACATAGCAGCAGGAAAGGTACGTGCAGTTTCCTATGCTGCTATGACAAATTACCACAAACTTCATTATTTAAAATAACACATATTTATTATCCGGCAGTCCTATAGGCCAAAAGTCCAATACACGTCTCACTGGGCTAAAATCAAGAGGTTGTCGGCTCCAGGGAAGGGTCCATTTCCTTGCATTTTTCATCTTCTAGAGACCACCCACATTCCTTGGTTGATAGCCCTTTTCCTCCAACTTCAAAGCCAGCAATATCTGGTTGGGTCTTTCTCCTGCTGCCATCTCCATGATTCTGTCTCTCACTTCCCTCTTTTACTTATTAAAACCTTGTGATTACATTGGGCCCACCCTGGTAATCCAGGATAATCTTCCCATATCAAAATCAGCTGATTAGCAACCTTAATTCTATCATAACCTTATTTCCCTTTGCCATGTGAACTGATTTGTACACAGGATACAGGGATTAGGATATAGATATCCCTGGGGGGGTGGGCATCATGCTGCCTACGCATAGGAAAGGACTCTAAAATAAATGAGCTGTGAGGACAAATCACCTGCCTCTCAGGGGTATCCCTTGCAAATAATTCAAACATTTGATTAGAAATGCCAGTAAGTGATTTTTCACTTTCTCATTACCTATAATAAAGACAGAAAATTTTAAAACGGTATAAAGAAGAATGGGTTAGGGAGGCATATATTTTTTAAATGGAAAGAATAATAGTACCTACTCCTTAGCGTTGTTATAAAGATTAAATAAAGTGGGGCGCCTGGGTGGCTCAGAGGGTTAAGCCTCTGCCTTCGGCTCAGGTCATGATTCCAAGGTCCTGGGATTGAGCCCTGCATCAGGCTCTCTGCTCAGTGGGAAGCCTGCTTCCCCCTTTCTCTCTGCCGGCCTCTCTGCCTACTTGTGATCTCTGTCTGTCAAATAAATAAATAAAATCTTAGAAAAAAAGATTAAAGTATCTACCATAATGTATGTGCTCAATAAATAAGCTGGCCAAAATGGGTGATGGGCATTAAGGAGGGCACTAGTGAGAGCACTGGGTGTTATATGTAAGTGCTGAATCACTAAATTCTACACCTGCAACCAATTTTATCATATATGTTAACTAACTAGAATTTAAATAAAAACTTGAAACGGATGGGAAAGCTAACTATTTATCTTGGACCAGTGTCCAGATTTTGGGGTTCTTTACCTAGGCAATAGTTCTCTGTTGAGGAGGGACAACTAGAACACCTACTTTCCTGAGAAAATACAGACTGTCAGTCACACCCATATACTCTCCCTTCACATCAAAATACCTTAAATAATCCCTCCCTTCATGCTTCAGGAGGAACACCTTCCTCCTCTCCTTTCTAAAACCAGTTATAAGATAGATGTCATTTCTTTCCCATATCAGGTCTAGCTCAATTATCTGCTGTCTTGTACCTTTATTCTCTTTCTTCCTCTTGGCTCCTTCTCCTCTGCCTGCAAATGTATTCACATCTGGTCTCTGCTTGAAAACTGTTGATACTGCTTCTCCCACTAGAAAGGCTACAGACTTGCCAGCTCTAGGGTATACATTAATATTACATTGTTTGCCCATATGCCTACCATACCATCTCTTGCCGTCTCTCATTATCAGACTTTCAAGAAAGAAGGCACTTGTTGTATTCACTTCCTCACCACCTACTCATTTCTTATTTCCCGGCTATCTGATTTTTGCCCTCTCCAGCCCACACCCCCCCACCACCCCGCACCAGCCAGACAGCTTTCTGATTACAGAATCCGAAACGGTTTTTTTTTTTTTCACTTTTCAGCTTCCTTGACCTTTTTTTCTAATTAATCCTACCTTCTTAATGTCTCCTCCCTGAGTTTCCATGACATCTGATTCCCCTGGTTTCACTCATCGTTGCTTCCCTAATGTAGATCTGAATTTTCTGTTCTTAATCATCTTCTACATTGTCCTCCTTAGTTATTTCATCATTCTTATTTCTTTTTTTTTTTAAGATTTATTTATTTATTTGACAGAAATCGCAAGTAGGGAGAGAGGTAGGCAGAGAAAGATGGGGAAGCAGGCTCCCTGCTGAGCAGAGAACCTGATGCGGGGCCCCATCCCAGGATCCTGAGACCATCACCTGAGCCGAAGGCAGAGGCCCAACCTACTGAGCCACTCAGGCGCCCCATCATTCTCATTTCTATTAAAAAGAAAATTCTTAAAGTTATACCCCAACATCCCAACTTCCTTTCCTAGCCCCAAATCATATTTCCAACCACCTGATAGAAGTTTCCACTTGCATGGCCTATGGTCATTTTCAACTCAACAGATTCAGAACTACCCATATCATCTTTCCTCTCCATTCTTGAACCATGGTTTTTTTGGTTTCAACAATGTTACTGACACTTGTCACTTCTCAGTCATCCTGCCTCTAAACCTTGGAGTCATTTTGGTCATTCTGTACTCTTATCATTGAGGATCCATTTAGGTTATAATTTGAAGTGTATGCCATGTTCTAGGCTGTATGCTAACACCTCAATTTGCATCCGTCCTTTCCTTCTCATTCCCACTATTACCAGTGAGTGGGGTCATGCTTGCCTCCAATATAGTTCACCTAAGTATTTCTGTTTCATTTTTCCAATACATTGCTCTTGTGATTTGATTTCTCTTTTTAAAAATCTTGAATAATTGGAGAGGGTGGTTGGGTTATGGACACTGGGGAGGGTATATGATATGGTGAATGCTGTGAAATGTGTAAGCCTGACGATTCAGAGACCTGTACCCCTGGGGAAAATAATACAACATGTTAATAAAAACAAATAATCTTGAATAATTAGAGGGACTGAGACTTAAGGAGTCAAAGGTGGAAAGGAGATTGAATTCCCTTTGGTGACCTCTTGAATTTTCTACTACATGTATGCATTACATATTCTAAAAACAACAACAACAACAAAATTATTTAAAACAAAGCAAAAAACTTCAGTGAGATTTTATTGGCTAAGTTTAGCCTAAAGCCTTTCATTATGTGCGTCCAACTTAAGTTTACAGCCCTATTCCATGTTAGTCCCTCGTGTTTTGTACCACACTGGTCCTCATACCTTGTGGCACATCAGAGTCATGTGAAGAGCTTGTCAAACAGAAGTACCCAGGCAGGAGGCCCACTCTCTAAGTCAGAATCCCCAAAGAAAGGGCCTGGAAATCTACCTCTTTAAAATCCCCAGATCAGTCTAGTGAGCTACAAGATTCTTACTAGGCGGCACGTTAGCCAAACCTTACTACTTACTGTACCAGATAATTAACTCACATTTTCCAATCTTTTTTGCTTTTATTCACTCCATTTTCTCACAAGTTCTATCTGCCTGTTAAAGATAGAGCCCACATACTATCTCCTGTACTCATCCTCTTTAGAAATAATCTATATCCTCTTTGCTTGCAATTAGTGATTGTTGTCAGGATCTAGAGCCAGAATTCTGAGTTAAAATTCCAATTTTGATACTTTACTAGCTGTGGGAATGTTAGGCAAGTTTCTAAACCTCTCTATGCCTCAGTTTCTTCACCTGTTAAATGGGGATGAAATTAGTACCTGCCTCATAGCTTATTATGAAAATTCATGTGTGTAAGTGTGTAGAATTTTGTGCTTGGCCCGAAGTAAGCACTGAATAAATGTTAGCTATAATTAATACTTTATGACTTGTACAAGTTCCTTCATTGATTTGTGTGGGATCTAAGCTCTAAAAAGTCTTAAAAATCTAATTTGACTCCTTTATTTTATAAATTAGAAAGTGGAGGGAGTCTGGGTGGCCCAGTCAGTTTAAGTGTCTGACTCTTCTGATTTCCACTCAGGTCATGATCTCAAGGTTTTAGGATGAAGCCCCACATCAGGCTCTGTGCTTAATGGGGAGTCTGCTTAAGGATTCTCTCTCCCCCTCTCCCTCTGCCCCACTCTCCCCTCCACATGCTCTCTTTAAAAAAGATTTTTTTGAAAAAAGAAAAGAAAGTGGAGGCTGAGTAATTATAATACTTACAATGGCTAATGAGTAGTAATAGCAGGACTAGGATCCAGGCTTTGTGACTTTTTTTTTTTTTAAGATTTTATTTAGTTATTTGACAGAGAGATCACAAGTAGGCAGAGAGGCAGGCGAGGCTGTGGCCACCGAGGCTGTGGCCGTGGCGGGGCGGGGGGTGGGGTTGGGGGGAAGCAGGCTCCTTGCTGAGCAGAGAGCCCGATGCGGGGCTCCATCCCAGGACCCTGAGACCATGACCTGAGCCTAAGGCAGAGGTTCAACCCACTGAGCCACCCAGGTGCCCCCAGGCATTGTGACTTTTAATTCTATACTACTTCTATTATACCACAAGTTTTCAGAATTTTGCATTGTTTAAAAGACTACCCACCTACTTTAGTTACCAATTTACCACAGGTGAGAGTTGGAAAATGGATTCATTTGAAAGTAGTTTACACAGGCCCTTTCTATTCAAGCTTAGGATTTAAGACTCTAACAAATATATTGTGCTTAGTTTAAATATCTGAGAAAAGTCAAACAAGTCAATGTAATATATACTTGATTTATGATGTCTCCAATTTGCTCTTTGGGAAGAAATATTTCATTCTACCAGAAAGTTAACAGTCCTAGGTTCCAACGTGGAAAATATCCTTTCATATGTGGGTGTGTGTTGTTTTTTGAGTTTTATAAACTTAAACATCCAAATCTAAAGGCTCTGAACTCACCAGAATATCTAAAATATTTATTTATACAACCTCACGCCACTGAATTCTTTAAAACTAGGAGATTGTTTGCAGTCTTTAAACTATTGTAATTTTTTAAATCATAAAAATATAATGAAAACGTACTTTCAAATGTTTCCTACATGTTTTTATTGACAACAAATTCAGTTGCCTGCCAAGATTTACTTTTTTCCACATACAGTCACATTGTAGCTATTGTCAGAACCATAAGTCCTGGAAAACTAAGAAGCTTGGCTGAAGTTGACCACTGGTCAACCTTGGAAATTGCAGGATTTTTTAGAATTAATGTAGCAACTTCATTCTGTTCTCCAAATATTTTTTCATATAATAATGATGGTAATTAGTGTTTCTTTTATTTTTATACTTTTAACTATGTAAATGAGATGCTAGAGGAATACCAGCATGGCAAAGACATGAATGATAATTCATAGAGCATATGAACTGCTTTCTAATTACTTTATTAATTATTAAAAAAGAAATTTGAAACTAGTCCCAGAATTAAATCCAATGACTATTATTTAAGACCCTTTAAAAGAATTGAGTGCCATGTTAAGAGAAGATTAGAAAGTTACTGGATTGAAATATGACAACATCTCCCATGACCAAGAGGGCTCATTTCCACAACTGTTTGGTCAGGACAAGATTCTGAAGACTAAATTTCCATTACACTGAAATGGCAGCTATCAAGGCTCAGATACGTGGTTGTCAGAAAAAGGAGAAATCAAGGTAAGCCAAACTAAAAACAGATAGCAAGAGCTAACAAGAGCTGGATAAAAAGCATTAAGTTGAGTTGATTCAGATGCTGAAATGGGCAACAGATCAGACCAAAAGAAGGAAAAAAAGACTAGGCCAACACAGGAGAGAAGTTGTCAGTGCTATAACTTAGGGATGGTGTTCTGGAATCCTAAATCAGATTATCAGCAAAAACGTTCAGAGGGGAGAGAAGGAGAGAATAAGAGAGGAAAAGTAAAATGGTAGAAGGTTGGATATATATATGTATATATATACATATATATATACACACATTTATATACCCTTCAAGCCTTTAAGAACTAGAACAAGGGAGAGGCCAGGCATTTTTAAAAAAAGAGATTATCACTACCAACACATTGGAAAAGGCCTCTGTGTCACAATTGTTCTGTGTCCTTAACCCCTCTCTCAACCTCCTTTTCTTTTTGGCTCCATAATGTGTTTGTGAAGAATTAATAAATAAGGCTTAATATAGTACAATGCTCAAAACTATTAGCTATCCTTATCTATATAGTCAATTTATATCACATTTATAGTAGAAGTGGTAGAAATGTTTAGAAATCGTCTAGTAGAGTGTTTTTTTTTTAAAGGTTTATTTATTCACTTTTAGAGAGAGAGCACATGTGCAAGCAGGGGGAGGGGCAGAAAGAAGGAGAGAATCTCCAACAGACTTCCTGCTAAGCACAGATTCCCCATGTGCGTCTCCATCCCACAACCCCAGAATCACAACCTGAGCTGAAACCAAGAGTCAGAAACTCAACCAAATGAACCACCTGAACCAG
This sequence comes from Mellivora capensis, assembly GCA_004024625.1. Classification (NCBI taxonomy): domain Eukaryota; kingdom Metazoa; phylum Chordata; class Mammalia; order Carnivora; family Mustelidae; genus Mellivora; species Mellivora capensis. The sequence continues at coordinate 29,007 of PISX010011879.1, read as the reverse complement.
GTGCCCTCATCTAGTAAAGTTTAACCCCACGTACATGTACTTGTATTTTGAACATGTGAAAATCATATCCAGAAGAATAGTCATTGTGCACTGTCCTTTAGCCTGACAAATGTTTTCTCCATAACCAAACTGTATGCAGGCTGCTCTGACACCTTTTCTCAACTAGGCCTCGACCTTGACTTATAAAGACTTGAACAAACACAAACATTTTCTAACAGCTCAAGGTGGCATCCCTAGAATGACTCTAACCTCCCTTGAAGTGCTTGCCCAAGAAAACTCAAAGCTGTCAGAAGAATTTATAGCTAGTTCTAGCCAACACCTAAACATGTGGCCCCTGTATTCTAATCTCTGTGGGAGGACACCAGTTAACAAATCCAAATGACCCACCCTGCCTTGTCCCGTTTTGTAACTGATCACTTCCCTGACTGTGAAGCTCCATTTACCCCCCTCCTTATTCTCTCATTTTCCCTTTAAAGCACCGGATTACTTCTCTACAAACCCAAGTTGAGTCAAGCCATAGGATTCTATTAAATATCCCTGACTGATCTCACCACCTATAACCAGGGGAAGGGGGTTCTGATCTACCTTCCTTTTCTTCATTGGAGAGATTTTTAAAATACCTACCACACTCCCTTTCTTGTGCCTTTGAGTGCTCATATTACACACTCAGGTCCCCTAGAGGCTGCAGTGCTCTATCTCTGTAATTGGGATACTGCGCCTTCTTACATAGCCACACCTGTGTCACACCCCTGTGCTCACACACTGATCCTTAGTTTCTCCTTTCTTCTTTTAAACTCCTGCTTAGTTGCTAAAGGAGGGTGAAAAAACCCCTCTTCTTTCTTTCTCTGATTCTATTTAATTTAGGAAGCCACAACACCCATCCAATCATGCTCCTTGGGCAAAAGAGTAAATAACACAACTGTACCAAGGAGAAAAAAAAGTTTCAAGTTTTAAAATAAAGTTAGGCTAGGGACGCCTGGGTGGCTCAGTTGGTTGAGCGGCTGCCTTCGGCTCGGGTCGTGGTCCCAGCATCCTGGGATAGAGTCCCACATCGGCCTCCTTGCTCAGCAGGGAGCCTGCTTCTCCCTCTGCCTCTGCCTGCCACTCTGTCTACCTGTGCTCGCGCTCTCTCCCTCTCTCTGACAAATAAATAAATTTAAAAAAAAATTTAAAATAAAGTTAGGCTAAAAAAGAGCCAATGCCCTCAATCTTTAAAAAACTTTTTAATATGCATAGTTCTATTTAGAATTTCCAGAAAAGTCTCCATTTGATCATCTGAAGTTTTTTTTTTTTAATTTGCAGCATACAAAATAGGTTTTATACTACTTCTTTTTAATTAACTCTTAAGTTACTACTTTATCTTTATTCTATTTGTTAATTATTTATAATGCAAAAGTATTGTTTATTTCAGACATTGAGAAATATTCATGGAGGACATGCTTCATTCAAGGAGAACAGTCCATTGTAATTACATTAGGCTTAGATAGGCTTCATGGTACTATTATTTATACTATTTTTGTCATGGAAAATATTTTTCCTTCTAAACAGTTAATTTATCAAACTTAAAATGTAGTTCATCTATAAATTGGATACAGTGTTCAAACTGAGAGATTAATGAATTGATAATAAAACATTCTGAACTAAATCTTGACTTGTATAGATCAATCAAGATGGGATGGATGTTGTTATGTTCTCAATTACTGAACTATGCTATTTCAGGCCTTTTGCACATGCTGTTCCCTGTGATTATAATGCTTTTCCCCTTCTTATGCCTGTTTAATTTCAATCCATCCTTCAGAGGTTGGCTCATTCATTATCTCTTCTTCAATGAAGCTTCCTTTTATTTGGCATACTGGATTAAGACCCTTTAATCATTTATGTTTTCATTTTATTTGGGCATCTCTTTTGTAGTATTTACCATAACTGTAATTAAGTAATAATGTCAACGTGTGTTTTTTTTCAAAGATTATTTATTTACTTATTTGACAGACAGAGATCACAAGTAGGCAGAAAGGTAGGCAAAGAGAGAAAGTGGAGGAAGCAGGCTCCCCGCTGAGCGGAGAGCCTGATGCGGGGCTCTATCTCAGGACCCTGGGATCATGACCTGAGCCCAAGGCAGAGGCTTTAACCCGCTGAGCCACCTGGGCACCCCCGCCAACATGTATTTAAAGCCTAGTTCCCTGCCAACATTTAACTTTGTGATGGCACTGTCTCCCTCTCCTCAATTATCCCTTAAAATAACCTTTAAGAAGACATGACGTTATGGAGAATGCATTAAATAGCTTCCAAAACAGGTGAATGCTCACACCAGACTTCTAAACACCTGTTTGTTTGCTTTTGTTTGACTTATCTAGTTCAGTGCTATGTGCTAGAAATGTTTAATAACTGTTTTCTAGTAAGATGAGAACTAAGATGCTATTATTGAGTCGTGTGAAAAATGCACCTGAAGTGAAGGATTGGCCAGCATGTCCCTGTCAAACATGAGGTAAATGATATCTATATTATCTGTGCATAAAATGCCTTATTTGTAAGCTTGCTTCATCAATAACAAGTACTCCAACTGGAATTTACCAAGTTCTTCTTCGCAAATTGACAACCTCTTATTTTGTAGGTTATAGTGCCATCATGTGGATGTCATTTTCCTAAAATGAAATGTAACATTTTGGTAAGAGATTATTTTTTATGATTGGGAAACCCAGTCACCCACACACAGGGATGACAGCTTATAATTTAGTACTGATTGCTAAGACTGGCTGTGCATTTCACTGGAAATTTCTGAATCTGAGTTGTTAGCATGCAGAATTTGGAAACATTCATTTAGATGATAAAAAGAGACTTTCTGAATAGAATAGCTTGGAGGTTCATGCAGTCTCTACGGACGGTCAGGGTTCTTTTGAAACTAATGTTTATCATAGAGGATACAAATGAACGACCAGATGAAAAGATGCATAGGTCTAGAAAGATCCCAAGCACAGGAGCTTCTGTCCATTGGGGTTGGGGTGGGCCACCGTCCTAGCACAGGAATATATTCACCAACCTGGAAGCTTTCTGAATCCCATAGTTTAGAGATTTTTATAGTCTGCATCATGTAGGCAATCTCCAGCCCCCAGAGGACCAGGAGTTGGGCTAATAGTTCCAAACTTCCTTTCTTTTTAATTTTTTAAGATTTTATTTATATATTTGAGAGAGAGAGAGAGAGAAAGAGAGAGCATGAGAGGGAGGGAGGGGCAGAGGAAGAGGAAGAAGCAGACTCTCAACTGAGCAGGGAGCACCATGCGGAGCTTGATTCCAGGACCCTGAGATCATGACCTGAGCCACTTAACCAACTCAACCACCCAGAGGCCTCTAAATATTTAAGTGTATTTATTTGACAGAGAGAGTGCACAAGCTGGGGAGGGGCAGACTCCCCACTGAGCAGGGACCTTGATACTGAGTTTGATCCCAGGTCCTAGGATCACGACCTGAGCTGAAGGCAGCCTTCCAGGTGCCCCTAAAATTTCTAAGCTTTTAATCATGGCCTGGTCTTTCTGATGACCAGCTCCCATCTTGAAGCTATCCAGGAGGCCACAAAGAGGTGCCATTATTTTTTTAAGATTTTATTTATTTATTTGACAGAAAAAGAGAGAGAGAGACATAGTAAGAGAGGGAATAAAAGTAGGGAGAGTAGGAGAGGGAGAAGCAGATTTCCTGCTGAGCAGGGAGCCTGATCCCGGGGCTTGATCTCTGGGATCATAACTGAGCCAAAGGCAGATGCTTGACTGACAGAGCCACTCAGGTGTCCCAGGAGGTGCCATATGAAAACAAAAGGTGTTCCTATCACTCATAATATTACAAGGGAGGTAGGAGCCCTATGTCAGAAACCAAGACCAAAGACCAAATATTAGAGCAAAAGATGTTCCTAGCATCCCTATCACTCTGCAGATTACAAGAGTTTTAGGAGCTCTGTGTCAGGAACCAGGGGCAAAGATCAAATATATATTTCTGATTATACAACAATTAGCCATTCTATGGGTGTGCATTGGTATCTCATTGTTATTTTTATTTAGATTTCCCAAATGTCTAAGGATGTGTTGAGCATCTTTTTATGTGCTTTTTGTGTCTTCTTTGGTGAAATATCTTTGCCCATTAAAAAAAATGTTTTTTACTTTCTTATTATTGACTTTTGAGAATTACTTACACATTCTGATAAAAGTCCTTATCATATGTTTTCTACAAGTATTTTCTCTCTTTCTCAGTTTGTTTCTTTTTTCTTTTTAATTTTTTAAATTAACATTATATATTAATATATTATGTATTATTTGTTTCAGGGGTACAGGTCTGTGATTCACCAGTCTTACCCAACACCCAGAGCTCACCACAACACATACCCCCACAATGCCCATCACCTAGTCACCCCATTCCCCCACCCCCTACCCTCTAGCAATCCTCAGTTTAACTAAAATTAAGAGAGTTTCTTTCTTTATTACCCTACTAATTCCTTTTTTAAAAGATTTTATTTATTTGATGGAGATCACAAGTAGGCAGAGAGAGAGAAGGAAGCAGGCTCCCTGCTGAGCAGAGAGCCTGATGCAGGGTTCGATCCCAGGGCCCTAAGATCATGACCTGAGCCGAAGGCAGAGGCTCAACCCACTGAGCCACCCAGGCACCCCAGACTAATGCCTTTTGAAGAGAAGTTTTTAACTCTGATGAAATCCAGTCTATCACTTTGTTATTTTGTGAATCAAGCCTTTGGTATCATCCATAAGAAATCTTTGCCTCAAGAGCAAAGATTTTTTTCATGTTTTCTTCAAGAAGGATAATAATTTCAGATTTTACTGTCCCATTTTCTTTTTTTTTTTTTTTAAGATTTTTTATTTATTTGACACAGAGAGACACAGTGAGAGAGGGAACACAAGCAGGGGGAGTGGGAAAGGGAGAAGCAGGCTTCCCGCTGAGCAGAAAGCCCTATGTGGGGCTCAATCCCAGGACCCTGGGACCATGACTCAAGCTGAGGGCAGATGCCCAACCACTGAGCCACACAGGCACCCCATTTTTATTTCTTTATTTTCTTTATTTCTGGTTAACTAGGCTCTGAATAAGAAATCAGAAGCCAAAGCCTTTTTTGCCATGTTCTGATAAATAGTAGAAAATAGATGTTAATATAAGGAATCAACAGAATCACTTCGGAATGGCTCAGGAGAGTGGTATAGTCTAAAGAAAAGAGTTCCAAAACAAAAATGTTCCCTGAAAATTCTAGCAAATCTAGATGTAAATAACAAAAATATTTGTATAGAAGGCTGGTTGCAGTGACTTTCACGGAGATCTAAAAATGAGCAGTGAATCCCCTCAATGTTAAACTGACATCTGCCGGAGACTAAACATGATAAAAGTTCAAGCAACTCTACAGTACAAATGTGGACCCACAGAAGTATAGAGTTGGAGGGCACTTTAGAATTCTTCTGCATTTAAGTTTTATTAACTCCTTTTTAAGATAAATAAATGAACTGTATAACTACTCTCTTTGAGGCTGAGACTGAACACTTCAGTCCTCCAAGAAGGAGGATGTGGTTGGAAATGTCCTCTGGATTTCTCAGAATATTATTTAATAAACATTGAGTTACTTTGTGCAGGCATTGTATATAGGCAATAAAATTGTAAGGGAGATCCTGTCCAGGGTTAGGGAAAACAGGAATGTGCAGGAGCTTTGGGAAATAACAACTTTTTGTTTGTTTGTTTTGTTCATACCACATTTTATTTATCCATTCATTAATCACCACTTGGGTTGCTTCCACATTTTAACCATTGTGGAAAATGTTGCTATAAACATAGATGCAGGGCGCCTGGGTGGCTCAGTGGGTTAAGCCTCTGCCTTCGGCTTAGGTCATGATCTCAGTGTCCTGGGATCAAGTCCCACATCAGGCTCTCTGCTCAGCAGAGAGCCTGCTTCCCCCTCTCTCTCTGCCTGCCTCTCTGCCTACTTGTGATTTTTCTCTCTCTGTGTCAAATAGACAAATAAAATCTTAAAAAAAAAATAAACATGGATACACAAATATCTCGTCAAGTCCCGGATCTCAATTCTTTTGTGTACATACCCAGAAGTGAAGTTGCTGGAGCATAGAACAGGTCTATTTTTAACTTTTTGAGGAATCACTGTACTGTTTCCCACAGGGGCTATACCATTTATATCCCCACCAACAGTGCACAAGGGTAGCAAATTTTCTATAGGAAATAACAGCTTTTAAGAGGTGGGCAGAAAAAGTAAGAACCAGTAAAGACATTTGGAAGTGTGGCCTGTGAGACAGGAGCAGACCACAGTGAGTATGGGTTGGCTGGCCTGCACCTGAGCTCCTTTTCCCCTTTACTCTCCCACCAGTAGCAGTGATTGGAGGAGAAAGATTTTCATATACCCTGGAGGTAGATGATGCCTGAAGTGGAGAAAACAGTGAATGTTTGAGGCTTGAGCCAAATCACTACCCTTAGAAGCACCATTTCCCTGATCCTAACCTCTTCAGGAGGAGCGCAAACCAACATCTAGGCTTTTCTTCCTTTCTCTTGGGTAGACATTATTAGTCAAGGCAGCTGGTGATCCCAAGGAATAAATATGAGCACAGGGAGAAAACTTCTGAAACATCTGAGGAGCAATATAACTACTAAAGAGAAACAATCATAAAAACTACTTGTATCAGAGAAAGTCAAACTAACGGATCAAAGAGGAAAAGAATTTAAAATAAGCTTCATAAAAAAGCTTTCAGAGAAGAAAGGAAGGATTTTGGAAGCACAATGTACAGATAAATATTTGTGATTTGGATTGAGTTAAGAACAGAATAGTATAGCAGGAGAATTACTTCATGAACTGAAAGACCAGATCAAAGAAGGGACTATGTCCTGGAAAACAAGAGAGGAAACTGAAGATATATGGATATTAGAAATACAAATATTTTCCTAATGGAAATTCCAAATTAATAATTAAAAAAAGACTAATGAAAAATGGAGGAATTATTGTTGAGAATTTCCAGAAATCCTAGAATGAATAAAATATATAAAATGAAATCCAAGTGTGAAATTGAAGGTCACATATTTCTGTGAAATTTTTCTTCCATGCCTACTTGTTTCAGGGAATGGTATACACAGAATTAATAAAATTCTTAATTTAAATTTAATTAAAATTCTTGCAACCAGATATTTCCAATTCCTCTCTTCCATACATTTTACTTTTACATATGCTATAAACATACAAGACTTTGCAATATTTTTGCTTTAACAGTTATCTTTTAGAACAATTAAAATAAAATATATTTTATCTGCATTTATCCATATGCATCAGTTTTCATTGCTTTGTGTAAATCCAAGTTTCAATCCAATATTGTAGTTTATCCTCTTGAAGAACTCCCTTTAACATTTCCTGTGGAACAGCTCTGAGGTCAATGAATTCTGTTTTTGTTTGTCTAAAGAAGTCTTTATTTCTCTTTCTTTCATTTTTGAAAGATGTTATTGCTGGGTATAGGTTTCTAGGTTGACAATATTTTTTCCCCAACATTTAAAAGATATATTCCATTGTCTTCTGGCTTGCCTGTTTTTTAACAAGATGTTTGCTGTAACTCATATCTTTTGTCTTCATGTCTTTCCCTCCTCTCCCTTGTGGTTGCCTTCAAGGTGTTTTCTTTGTTCTTTGTTTTTAACAATTTGGATAGGATATGTCAATGTGTGTCTGATGGTGGTGGTGGTGGTGTGTGTTTTGATTTTCTTTTTTTTTTTTTTAATTTATTTATTTGTCAGAGACAGAGGGAGAGAGAGAGCAAGCGAGCACAGGCAGACAGAGTGACAGGCAGAGGCAGAGGGAGAAGCAGGCTCCCTGCCGAGCAAGGAGCCCGATGTGGGACTCGATCCCAGGACGCTGGGATCATGACCTGAGCCGAAGGCAGCCGCTTAACCAACTGAGCCACCCAGCGTCCTGTGTTTTGATTTTCTTGATTAGTGTTCTCTCAGTTTCATGGATCTTCAATTTGGTGTCTGCCATTGATTTTGGAAAATTCTTAATTATCCTTTGCCTTCTGCTGCTATACTCTCTTCTCTTTCTGGGGTTCCAATTATGCAGATGTTAGACTGTTTGATATCTCTCAGCCCTTGTATTTTATGTCCTGTTATATTTCAGTTTTATTTCTCTTTGTGCTTCAGTTTGGGTAATTTCTATTGATTATCTGCAGGATCACAAAGTCTTTCCTCAACTGTGTCAAGTCTACTTATGAGCATATTGAAGCATTCTTTATGTCTGTTATTGTGGTTTTTCTCCTACCATTTTCTATTTGAGTCTTTATTGCTAAAATTGCCCATCTGATATTACATGTTTTCCACCTTTTCTACTAGAAACTTTATTTTTATTTTCTATTTCTTTTAAGTGGGTTTCACACACTCAGTGTTGAGTCCAATGCAGGGCTTGAACTCACGACCCTGAGATCAAGACTTGAGCCTAGATCAAGCTTCAGAGGCTCAACCAACTGAGCCACTCAGACATCAGAAACTTTAAATATTAATCATAGTTATTTAAATTCACTGTCAGGTAGCTCCAACATCTGTTTCATATCTAAATCTAGTTCTGATGATTGCTTTGTCTCTTGAGAATGTGTTTTCTATTGCCTTTTTGTATGATATACTATTTGACTGAAAGCCACATTTTTTTTTCTTTTCTTTTTTTTTTTGCATTTTTAAAAATTTTTTATTTTTTTATAAACATATGATGTATTTTTATCCCTAGCGGTACATGTCTGCAGCTTTTCTTTTTTTAAGATTTTATTTTTTAAGTAATCTCGACATCTAATGTGGGACTCAAATTTACAAACCTTGAAATCAAGAGTCATATGCTTTACTGACAGAGCCAGTCAGGAGGCCTCTGAAAGCCAAACTTCTTGTATAGGACAGTAGAATAATTTCTATGCCTGGAAATAGGACTTCTCCTCCTCTTAGGTCTTTAGTTGGAGGAGAGGTGGGAGGTTAATCTAGGTAGGAGTTGAGCTGAGTTTAATTTTCAAGTTCCTGTAGCTATTTTGTGTTTAGGGCAGGGTTGGGTTGCCACGGTAATGTATGATCCACTGTGAACTTTAGGTCTTCCCTTTGTGATATGTCTCAGAGATCTCTTTGTGTATTATTATACATCTCCAGTCACTCATGCAGCAGTATTCTGCTGTTACTTTTTATTCCAAGTTTGTTAACTTGGAGGGGAACAGTGCTGGGAGGGGTGGAGTGAAGTGGGTTAATCATACGCTCACTCTTTTTTCTGATTAAGCCTTAGTTTTTAAGCAAGACCCATGGATTCCTCAACCTCTGGAGGTGTGTTCTCCTCTACCAAGAGTAGGGTTCTCCATGAGAGACTATGGACTCTGAAAAACAACCTGAGGGGTTTTGAAGGGGCGGGGGGTGGGAGGTTAGGGGAACCAGGCGGTGGGTATTAAGGAGGGCACGTATTGCATGGAGCACTGCGTGTGGTGCAAAAACAATGAATACTGTTACGCTGAAAAGAAATTAAAAAAAAAAAAAGAAAAAACCACATAAATTAAAATTTTAAATAAGTAAATAACTAAGTAGAGGTTGAGATGAGTAAATAGAGAAGCTGGCACTCCCTGAGTCACTATGATGGGTAGCAGCAGATATGCCCAGTTTCCAGAAGTATCAGTGGCAGTATCAGAGTTCCCAATTGTGGTGCCCCTCCTGCTCGTGCTTTCTCTCTCTCTCAAATAAATAAATAAATCTTAAAAAAAAAAAAAAAGAGTAGGGTTCTCTTCCCCTGTTTCTCTACCAAGAGTAGTGTTCTTTCCCCCTATTCTTTCCTGCTGCAATGACTTTTCATGCAACTTAAGTACAATTGTATTTGTTGACCTTGTTTGTAATGAAGGATTAAGACTTTCATTCCATAGTGGAGAATCAGAGTGAGATGTCCTCTTCTAGACCGCAAACCAAAGGACACTTTATGTCCTTTGTGTGGGCTCTTTCCAATCTTTTTTTTTTTTTTTAATAAGTGCTGGTAAGGTTTGTAGAGAAAGAACCCATAGGAAGGTATAGACATGTCCATTTCAGCAACCCCTATTATTTTTATATTGTGCTGACAGCCTCCATTCAGCCTTCATGAATTCTTCAATTGTTTTAGTTGAATTTATCTTACCAGTGTCTGGTTGTGCTTGTCTCAAGTAAGTTAGTGCTTATATCTCTTCTCTTCCTGCATACATTTGTCATTCCTTAGATTTTGGGCCAGTGGATTGTTCTGTGACCTCAGCTGTCTGACAGCTTCAAAAATTTGAGGTTAGTTTGCCTCTTTTCTATTGTAAGAGCGAGAGAAATGCTCCTTCCAGCTCTTTGTATCCCCAAACGAGCTGAAAGTCAACCCTGGGTAACTTAAATTTTTTCTTTTTTTTTTTTTCATTTTTTTAAAGATTTTATTAGAGAGAGAGCAGGAGTATTTATTTGATATTATATTATATTATATTATATTATATTATATTATATATAGTTTTTAAATTTTTCACAAGTCATATTCCTATATTATAAAAAAGAATAGTTTCAAATTGAAAGGTTTCAAAAAATACTAAAGAAGAGATAAGGAAAAAAGTCACACTCAGACACATTATTATGGAATTAAAGAACATTAGAATCTAAACAGAGAGTAGATGGGTGGTTACTAGAGGCTACGGGGATAGGGTAAATGGGTGGTATGATAGTCAAAGGGTACAAACTTCCAGGTATGAGATGAATAAGTTCTAGGGACTTAATGTACAGCATGGTGACTATAGTTAACAATGTTGTATTGTATACTTCAATGCTTTAAAAGAGTAGATCTTAAAATATTCTTATCACACACACACAAAGGTAACTATGTGAAGTGATAGATGTGTTAGATAACCTTATCATGGTATGCCATTTTGCAATACATTCATATATCACGTCATCACATTGTACACCTTAAATATAGACAATGTTATATGTCAATTATATCTCAATAAACCTGGAATAAATAAAGACTGTGAGAGAAAAAAAAAGTAGGTATAGATTTTTCCAGGTTATCTGTTTTTTCTTGAGTAAGTTTTGGTGGTTTGTACCTTATAAAGAATTTCTCTATTTCATCTAATTTGTCAAATTTATTTGCATAAAATTGCTCACAATATTCCCATATTATCCTTTAATGTCTGTAAGATATATAGTAACGACCTCTCTTCTAAGCCTAATTTTTGTATTTTCCTTTTCTCTCCTTTTTTCTTTATCATTTTTTTGCCCTTTACAAAGAAATGGCATTTGGATTCATTGATTTCTCTCTATTTTTTATGTTTTCTATTTCATTAATTTTGCTCTTATTATTTTTTTCTCTTTTTCTAAGATCTTATTTATTTATTTGACAGAGAGATCACAAGTAGGCAGAGAGGCAGGCAGAGAGAGAAAGGGAAGCAGGCTCCCTGCTGAGCAGAGAGCCTGATGCAGGGCTTGATCCCCGGACCCTGAGACCATGACCCACTGAGCCAGGTACCCCTATTATTTTTTTCTTCTGCTTACTTTGGGTGTAATTTGCCCTCTTTTTCTATTCTTTAAGGTAGAAGCTTAAATAATTAATCTGAGATGTTAATTGTTTTGTAGTGAAAGCATTAATGTCATAAATTTTCCTCTAAGTACTGCTTCAATAGCAACTACAAAGTATTACATGTTACATTTTCATTTAAAAATTTTTTTTAAATTTAAATTCAATTTCGTTAACATAGAGTATGTTATTAGTTTCAGGGATAGAATTTAGTGATTCATCCGTTGCATATAATACCCAGTGCTCGTTATATCAAGTGACTTCCTATTAAGGAATCACCCAGTTACCTCATTCTCACCTCCCCTCCAGCAACCCTCAGTGTCCTATAATTAAGAATCTTTTATGGTTTGCCTTTCTCTGTGTTTTTATCTTATTCTATTTCTCTTTCCCTTCCCCTATGTTCATCTCTTTTGTTTCTTAAGTTCCACATATGAGCGAGATCATACGATAGTTGTCTTTCTCTAACTGACTTATTTCAGTTAGCATAACCCTGTAGTTCCATCCACATCATTGCATACATTTTCATTTTCTTTCAGTTCAAAATATTTTCTAATTTCCCTTTTGTTTTCTCCTTTGCCTCATAGGTTATATAAAAAATGTCTTTGTGTTGGTGACAAATTCTCTTAGCTTTTGTTTTTCTGAAAAAGTCTTTATTTTGACTTCAGTTTTGAAAGATGTTTTTGCTGGCCAAGTAATTCTAGATTGACAATTTTTTCCCAGTGCTTTAAAGATACCCTTCATATTTTTCTCACTTTCATAGTTTCTGATGAGAAATATGTTTTAATTCTTTCTTTCCATATAATGTGTTCTTTTTCTCTGGCTGCTGTTTTTTTAAAGACTTATTTATTTTTTATTTTAGAGAGAGGCAGGGGGAGGGACAAAGGGAGAGAGAAACTTAAACACACTCCATGCTGAGCACAGAGCCTGATGCAAGGCTCAACCCCACAACCCTGAGATCATGACCCAAGCTCAAACCAAGAGTCTGGCACTTAACTGATTGCACCACCCAGGCACCTTCTCTGGTTGCTTTTAAGATGTTCTATCATTGGTGTCCAGCAATTTGATGATGATGTGCCTTGTAATGTTTTTCTTTGTATATATTCTGCTTGTGGTTCTTTGAGCTTCTAGGATCTGTTTAGTTTTCATCAAATTTGGAAAATATTTTGGCTATTATTTCTTTAAAACTTCTTTGCTGCCTGCCTGTTTCTAGATCCCATCTACACATACGTAGACCATTTCACATTATCCCACAGGTAACTGATGCTCTATTCATTTTGTTTTCTCTTTGTGCTTCTATTATAGATTCTATTGCTGTTTCTTCAAATTCACTGATGTTTTCTTCTGCAGTGTCTGGTCTGCTTTTAATCCTGTACAGTGCAGGGACACCTGGGTGGCTCAGTGGGTTAAGCGGCTGCCTTCGGCTCAGGTCATGATCCCAGCCTCCTGGGATCGAGTCCCACATCGGGCTCCTTGCTCGGTGGGGAGCCTGCTTCTCCCTCTGCCTCTGCCTGCCACTCTGTCTGCCTGTGCTCGCTCTCTTGCTCTCTCTCTCTCTGACAAATAAATAAATAAAATCTTTTTTAAAAAATCCTGTACAGTGCATTTTTAAATTTCAGGTGTATTTTCATTTTAAGAAGTTCTATTTGGGCCTTTTATATAGCTTTCCTTTCTCTTTTCATCATGTCCATGTTTTCCTTTACCTTCGTGAGTATATATTGTGTGTCTATAAGGTCTGTTTTAAATACTATTCCTCCCAGATTCAACATATTATTTCTAGATTTGTTTCTATTGATTGATTTCTCTATTTTTCTCCTGATTATGGATCATATTTTCTTGTTTCTTTGCATATTTCATAATTTTAAAAAAGATTGTATTTATTTATTTGACAAAGAGAAACACAGTGAGAGAGGGAGCACTAGCAGGGGGAGTGGGAGAGGGAGAAGCAGACTTACCCCTGAGCAGGGACCCTGATTTAGGGCTTGATCCCAGGACCCTGAGACCATGACCCAAGCCAAAGGCAGATGCTTAATGACTGAGCCACCCAGGCACACCCAGCATAGTTCATAATTTTTAATCACATGACAGATACTGTGAATTTTACATTGTTGGTGACTGGATTTTGTTGAATTTCTTTAAATACTGTATAGGTAAGTACTTGAAATTAGATCCTTTTGAGATTTTAAGATTACTAGGGTAGAGAACAGCCTTTAGTTTTGGATTATTTTAATCCCATAATTAGGCAATAATTTTCTGAGAATGCTATTTAATTGCCGTGTATAATACAAGATCTTCCCACTGTGCTTATGGGATTGTAAGTAATTTATTCCCTATCCTGTGTAAGGTCTAGGAATTACTTTGTCTATTATACTCCATAGGTAATTTCTTGGACCCAGTTATACTCTCTTACTGCATGCAAAGCCCAAAACTCAGCCAAAGACTCCTCCAGGTCTCAACCTATCTCTAGAGAGTTCTATCTTCTGTACTACTCTGTCCTGCAAATTCTAGGGCTTTGGCCTCCCTGAACACTTGTATCTATCTCTTCAGTTCAGTCAAAGATCTAGACTCTGCCTAGGTTCCCCTGTGCTGCAGCCTGGAAGCTAGGGAATTGATGAACTAGTTCAATTTAGGGCTCACCTTGTGTTTTCCCTTCCCTCAGGGATCACAGTCTTGCACTCCCTGTTATCTAGTGTCTGAAACTGTTGTTTTATGTATTTTGTCTGGTTTTCTTGTTTTAGACAGGAGGATAAATACAATTCTAGCCTTTCCATCTTGGCTAAAAACAGATGAGTTTTCTGCATATTTTGTAATATTGAAAATATGGGTTGGAGTTAAGATGATGGAGTAGTAGGAGGATCCTATGCTTGCCTCATTACTCAAACACAGCTAGATCAGTATCAAATTATTCTGAACACTCAGGGAAATCAATCTGAGGACTGAGAGAACAAACTGCACGACTAGAGGAAGAAAAGAGGTCACATCAAGGAGGTAGAAAATATAGAGATGTGATTTAGGGGAGAAAAAAATCACCAGTGCTATGGAGGGGAGGGAGCTCTGATGAGGGAGAGAGGAGAGAAAGAAAGAGAAAAAACAGAGTGCAGTACATTGCACAAGAAAAACACTTCTCCAAAACCATTGATGGGGAAAACAAGAGGGGCTGATTATTGAATGTTTACAAGCAGTAGAGCTCAAAGACTAAAGTTCTAGAAGTCTGAGCCATTACTGGGTGTAGTCTGGCAGATGTAGATGTGCTCCTGTGGAGAAAGAGGGCAGAAGCCTGGGAGTGGACAGCATGGTCTGAGGATCCCCTGGGTCACACTGGAAGAGACAGTTTCCCTTCTTGGAGTACATTTCGGAGAGGCAGCACTGCCCTTCTGGGGACAAAATAGACAACGGCTGCCATTCGTTAGCATACCAGCAGAACTGCCTGCAAAGGCTTTTCACTGTGCTTTACCATAAACTCCCAAGACCTGCATGTTTGTGTGATTGCTCTTCTGGAACAAATCAACACCAGTCCCAGCACGGCAAGACCCTCCTCCAGAGGATCAGCGTGGGTCTGTGCCATGACAAGTCACTAAAATTGGAGTTTTGAAACCTAGCCATTGCACCTGAGATAAAACACAGTAGCGTTGTGCTGCCACGTGGGCAGAGGGCTGGGATACAGACAGGGTGAACACAGGAATCTGAGGGATACGTGGGACAAATGAGGTAAGATTGTTTGCTCTTCTGTGAGGTCTTCCTGCATAGCAGCAGAGTGAATTCCCCTCTCCAAGGCTGACACATTTCCTGCTACCCTCCCACACTGATCAGGACAGATGGACTTCAGTGAGCTGCACAGCGCCTCACAGTGGAAACTTGAGCAGTATACACCAGGCGCCCCCATCCTGTATTTTGCTGATGCTTCTGAACTAGGACAAGTGTGCCTGAGAGTCAGAGCAGCAGTGGGCTCCTCCCCTGGAAGAGCTGCACAACATCCACCGCCCCCCAACACACACCCATCCTACTGACCACTGGGTGCTACAGAGCTTAAACTCTAGGGGAAATAGGCTCTACCTTCTTTTAACAAACTAACCAAAACACACCTAGTTAAAACTCACCACGCAGGAGGTGCCTGGGTGGCTCAGTCAGTTAAGTGCCTGACTTCAGCTAAGGTCATGATCTCAGGGTCCTGGGATTGAGAACTCTACAGGGTGCCCTGCTCAGCAGGAGTCAGCTTGTCCCTCTGCCACTCCTCCTGCTCATGGGTGTGCTCACTTGCTCCGTCTCCCACCCTCCCTCCCTCTCTAATAAATAAATAAAATCTTAGAAAACAAACAAAAAAACCTCACCACACACTGAACAAGGTCCAAACACTCACCATCTCACCACTGCAGGCAAGGAGAAACTTTGCAGAGGACTGATCTGAGGGAAAGAGAGACAAAGCAGCACAGTATACACAGCACACACCAGAAACACTTCCTGAAGTGCCAGGCCCTGGACAGTATATGACCTCTTCTTAATATAGCCATTACTCTTGGGATCTAGAAACATAACAGGCGTTCTTAACACAGAGAAGACAGAGACCCAGACAAAATGCCAAGATGGAGGAATTCACCCGAAAGGAAAGAACAAGAAGAGGTCACAGCCAGGGATCTAATCAATAATACATATAATAAATAATATTTATTTATTATTCTGAACCAGAATTTAAAACAACAATCATAAGGATATTCACAGGGTTTGAGAAAATCATAGAAGACACCAGGGAGTCACTTACCACAGAGATAAAAGACCTAAAATTTAGGGGAGAAAAAATGCTATAACAGAGATACAAAACTGACTGGATGTAAAGACGACAAGGTTGGAAGAAGCAGAAGAATGAATAAGTGACATAGAAGATCAAATTATGGGAAAGCCTGGGTGGCTTAGTTAGTTAAGCTTCTGCCATGGCTCAAGTCATGATCCTGGAGTCCCAGGATCGAGCCTTGCATTGGACTCCCTGCTCTGTGGGGAGTCTGCTTCTCCCTCTCTCTGCTCATGCTCTCTCTCTCTCAAAAATAAATAAATACAATCTTTTTTAAAAAAGAGAAAAATGTCCCTTCCTCAGGGCAGCATATCTATGGACAGACTACAGTATTCATGACCTGAGCCTTGTCAGTGCAGGTACCAAATCCCCCCTAAAGTGTTGGAGAATAAGCATCTCTCAGCCAAAATTTGCCTATTGAATTCCATTTTCTCTCCAACTTTCTCTCTGCAGTTGAAGAGAACACATTCAAGAATAACATCTGTGTGGGGGATTTACCACTTGCTAAAATGTTAGTTTAAAAGAAAGGCACTCCACTGGTGCCTGGATGGCTCAGTGGGTTAAAGTCTCTGCCTTCGGCTCAGGTCATGATCCCAGAATCCTGGGATCGAGTCCCGCATCAGGCTCTCTGCTCAGCAGGGAACGTGCTTCCTCCTCTCTCTCTGCCTGCCTCTCTGCCTACTTGTGATCTCTGTCTGTCAAATAAATAAATAAAATCTTTAAAAAAAAAAAAGGCACTCCAAAACTTCTTTGCTTGTCTAATTCCTTACAGTATTACCATTCTGCTTAATAGTCTCTTCATCCACAGTGAGAATTCCAAACTGAAAACGTCACTACTTTTGAACTCTAGGGAAAAAAAATAATTTTGTGATCCATTTTCAGCCACCTTCCACACTGATCCCACCATCAGCTTTAACGGTTATTTTCAAATAAAAAACAATAAGAAGACACATGTATTTTAGATAAACCTCAGTGGAATTAAAAAAGTGAAATGAAGGCCAAAACATACACCAAGCATAACACCTGAAAATCAGATGAATTATCTACACAGTCAGAAACAAACAACACAGCTAACTTCGATCTCAGTGATCACTCTCATCAAAGGCTGGCTGAACTGAACCACCATTTCAACGAGAAATGGCTCCACAGACTGTTAGGCTAATGACACTCAGAAGCAACATTGGTCTTTATTAAGAGCATATGATTTCCATTCGTTATAAATAGCCCTTTGTATACAATACCCTAGTAATGAGCTAGTTACCTGCTCACCAAAACAGGTCCTGTAAGGACACCTCATAAGAAGCACTTTTGTTCATCTTGTTTCAATGCTTTTGTATGCTTAAAATGAAAATATCTTAAATATTCTATGATCATAATTTTCTGTTTCAGAATTATGTCCCTGGTCGCCACAAACTGCTAAGAACTGTTATGTAAGTAGTACAAAATATCTTTTGTCATATTTTTATTTTGAGCAAACAGAATTATCATTCGCATTTGAAAACTCAAAGTTCTTTGAGTTGGTAAGGCTAGTCCTTCCCTGAGAGACCTTATTTTAAGGGGAAACAGGCATATACTGGGGTTGGCTGAACTTTAGATTTACCCTTGGCTTCCTGTTTGGCAGGGAGTCTGCTTCTCCCTCTCCCTTTACTGTTCCCTCTACTTGTGCTTTCTCCATCACTCTGTCAAATAAATAAGTAAAATCTTAAACAAACTTTAGATTCACCCGTAAAACAATATTTAATGGGGGGCACCTGGATGGCTCAGTTGGTTAAGTTGACCCTTCAACTCAGGTCATGATCTCAGGGTCCTGGGATCGAGCCCCACAATAGACTCTCTTCTCAGCGGAGAGTCCATATCCCCCTTTCACTGTCCTTACGTGCTCACTTTCTCTCTCAAATAAAATCTTTAACCAAACAAACAAAACAATACTTAATTTCACTTTGGAGAATACAAAAAGAAGAGGGAGAAAAAAGCCAAGGTCTAGCTGTTTTTGCATGACTTGACTTGCTCTGATGAGTTTAACTTCCATGTCCCTTCCGGATGGGCCACATGAACAAGGAGTGGCTCCTCCTTATGACTCCAAATAATGCTACTACATGGTTCTGCAGACACTGACAGCCCCAGGAATAGTCACAGCACCGCTGACTTGTCTTCCCATCTCTCTACCAGGAGCCTTTTCAACTCTGAGTAATGGCTCCAACAACTCAGTTTTTCTGTGTCCTGTAACAAGGGTGCTGAAAACCCCCTCTCTAAGGAATAGCTGTACTTTTATAATAATAACGTTTCCTGACAAATAATACGTGCTACATGGCATAGAAGGGGCTGACTATACATTTTCAAACCTCAGCTTTGGGAAAATACCTTCAACTTCAAGAATCACTTCCAGGGTACTTGGGTGGCTCTGTCGGTTAAACGTTTGCCTTCAGCTCAAGTCCTGATCCCAGGGTCCTGGGATGGAGCCCTGTGCTGAGGAGTCTGCTTCCTCCTTCCCCCTCCCCCATCAAGCTTCTGTAGTCTCTCTCCCAAATGAATAAATAAAATCTTTCTTAAAATTTTAAAAAGAAAGAATCACTTCTACTTGTATCTTTACACTAAGGGACTGACATTTCTGGTTCAAATATTTTTAGAGGAAATGTTTGTCAGGAATACAACATCCCCACATTTTTTGGAGCATTCTTCACCTAGACAAGCTACAATTCAAGACTTGAATTTTTAACCTCTATTTCAAGAAACCAACACCAACATTTCCTTATTCCAGCAGAAGTGTTCTCAAGTAAAGAAACTGACTCTTGAAATCAAATAATTTAAATAGGTACTTCCCTAAACATTTTTTCCTTAAGAATATAACAGTGCAACACAGATACAACTGAGAGACTTTTTTTCCCTGAAGGTTTCTGCTAAGATGTTCTTGAGTATCAGACGGCTGAATCAAACACTCATTCTGTTCACTGCCTGCCTCAGGAGGCCAAGTTGTCAAGCTGTGGCTGATGAGATTTCAAAAGGTCTACAAAAGGGGCAACTGAGTGGCTCAGTTGGTTAAGCACATTGGGCTCCCTACTCAGTGTGGAGTCTGCTTCTCACTCTCCCTCTGCCGCTCCCCCTGCTTGTGGGCTCACACTCTCTCCCTGTCAAATAAATAAATAAATAAATAAATAAATAAAATCTTTTTTAAAAAGTGCACAAAAATACTAAATTGCACTGAACGCTTGTCAAACCAAGCCAAAGCTACTGCAGAAAACACAGATCAGAGACTTACAGATTCTAATAGGCATTCCATTTTTATATTCCTCATCAAAACGGACTCTTAAAAGGAGCGTCCACTGTCAGTACTATAAAATATGAAAAACCCACACACAGAACTAGCTGATTTTTAAAACTGAGTAAAAAATAAAATTAAAACTCTTGGCTAAAATAAGAAAAACTTACCACAACTTTCAGTATATTACATCAAAAAAAGGAAGGAAGAACAAAAACAAAAAAGGAGTAGCTCAAAGGAAAGAAAATTAAGTGATTTTTGAATTTAAGTAAAGAAATTACACACCTTCCTGGTACACACAGAAAGCTATCCTACTGCCCGTTGCCAGAATTGCAAGCAATGTCTTTTCCATCAAAAATACCATTAGGCACGTCTTAGAACATGATGCCAGTTCTAATGAGTTCAAATGAACAATGCACCAAAACTGGTGGAGGAGGGGCAGTACGTTGCCATCAAATCTGAAGTTAATGGCAGCCCCTGGAGCTGTGCAGCCTAGATTCTATGAAGTTCCACCCCCCGGGCTTGAATGTGTCAAAGTGACAGATAGCAGAACCATTAGGAAGTTGCTCTATTGTTTCTTTTTCACCCTCAATCCTAGAACCTGTAACTCAGTGATTCTCAAGAGAAGTAGGAAGAGAGTTGACCCCTTGGGGAAATTATATTTGGCAATTACATTTGTGGTGACATGACTGGGGGTGGGAAGACGCTACCAGCATCTACTGGGCAGAGTCAGAGACACTGCTAAACATCCTACATTGGACAGGGCAGCCCCCCAAAAGTATCAATAATGCCAAGGTTGCGAAACCCTGGCACAGCTTCAGAACTTCTACTTCCAGAATTTTACGCTAAGAAGCTAGGCTCAAGTGAATATACGTTCACATGCGAATGTGGCCAAACAAGACAAAAACCCATTTATGAATGCTACTTTGAGGAATAAAAAACTAAAAACTATACAGGCAATTTACGGACTGCCCTTCTTGACAGGACATCAGTATTGTGGTTTGACATCACATTTCAACCATGTTAATCAAAGTCAGATACAGAGAGCAAGGGGAAAACACTCATTTAATTCCTTGAACTATCAACCTCCCATGTCCAAAGTGAATGCACAGATCTAGTCTGAGGACACAGGAGATTAGGGCGGCAAGGACGAGGCTGCATTAAGCCATGCCTAAGAGGAGGTAGCTGGCTGCCATCTAGCAGACTAATGTCCACACTCATCTACCCACATGAGCCCTCTGCTCTCAAACTTTCACTTCGGCCACACTCCTTCCCCACAATCCCCTTCATTCTTTCCTTCTAGTCCTGTCACAGTGTTGTCTTAGAAATATCCAAGCACAAGAATAAATTTCATTGTCAAAAAACCCAACAAATGCTCCTCAGAATATTAACTACTTAAAGATTTTATTTATTTATTTGTCAGAGAGAGAGCGAGCGAGCACAGGCACAAGCAGGCTGAGTGGCAGGCAGAGGCGGAGAGAGAAGCAGGCTCCCTGCCAAGCAAGGAGCCCAATGCAGGACTCGATTCTAGGATCCTGGGATCATGACCTAAGCCAAAGGCAACGGTTTAACCGACTGAGCCACCCAGGTGTCCTAGAATATTCACTACTTAAATGAGAGAAGAAAATATTGTCTGGATAGCCAATCTCCTGCTTTCATGTCAGAATTCCACAGGGCCTCTCCCAGCAGAACATCTCCATCAACTTTGAAAGTCACTGCCATGCTTGCTATCCACCCCAAACCTTGGGATGCAGAGGCACCCAGACATCACCCAATATAAAAGCAACCAATCTGCTATGGAGGCCTATTCTTTACCCTTGCTGGGCTGTTGCAATGCATGTCATGTTGTCTTGTATCTGGGTCCCCCCTGACTTGTCCCAATTTAACAATGCTGTCATAACTCCTCCTCACCTCCTCTCTTCATGTACTTCACTTCCAAACGCCCAGGGGCTGCCAACAGCTTCATAACATGAGTTACCAAGTAACCCTCCTACTGCAGAAGAGAGCTCTACACACAGCCAAGTGTGCTCATGGAGCTTGCACGGTGCTTCAGATACATGGCCTGGCAGAAAAAGCCGTCTTCCACAGAAGCAAGTGGTTTGCAAAGCAAGAATATGTTCTTCACCCCTTAAATTTATCCCTGAGTGGTTAATACTTAAAGTCACACTTTTGAATACTGGCTTTACCAGGCTTTCTCTGCACTTCCTACAAAATATAAGAAATGGAAAAATCAGACATTAGATTTATTTTATAAAAAAGATATGCTAAAATTAAAGTTGAATAAACAATTTCTATCTCTTCAGTAACCTCCCAAGAGAGGGATGCCTGGGCGGCTCAGTCAGCTAAGTGTCCAACTCTTGATTTCAGCTCATGTCATGATCCCAGGGTGCTGGGATCAAGCCCCACATCTGGTTTCCTGCTCAGTGGAGAGCCTACTTCTCCCTCTCCCTCTGCCACTGCCCCCCACTTGTGCTTGCTCGCTCTCTCTCAATCTCAAATAAATAAATGAAATCTTAAAAAAAAAAAAGAAAGAAATTATGTAGAAACAATAAAACAATAATAATAAAAAACCAGTAGGACAGATCAATGAAACTAGGAGCTGGTTCTTTGAAAGAGTTAATAGAATTGATAAACCCCTAGCTAGAATTATCAAAAAGAAAGAAAAAGATGCAATTAAAGAAAGTCATGAATGAAAGAGGAGAGGTCACAACAAACACCACAGAAATACAAAGAATTATAAGAGAATATTATAAAAAAAAAAAACTATGCCAACAAATCAGGAAATCTAGAAGAAATGAATAAATTCTTAGAAACATATAAACTACCAAATTGAAAGAGGAAGATACAGAAAATTTGAATAGACCCATAACCAATCAGCAAAGAAACTGAATCAGTAATCAAAAATCTCTCAACAAACAAAAGCCCAGGGCCAGATGGCTTCCCAGCAGAAATCTACCAGACATTTAAAGAAGAGTTAGTACCTATTTTTCCTCAAACTGTTCCAAAAAAAAATAGAAACGGAAAGAAAACCTCCAAAATAATTTTGTGAAGCCAGCATTACCTTGATTCCAATACCAGACAAAAACCTCAATAAGTACATTAAAAGAATCCAACAGTACATTAAAAGAATTATTCACCACACTCAAGTGGGATTTATTCCTGGGCCACAGAGGCTCAATATTCACAAATCAACCAATGTGATATACCACATTAATAAAAGAAAGAGTGAGAACCATATGATCCTTTCAACAGATGCAGAAAAAGCATTTGACAAAGTACAATATCTATCTTTGATAAAAACCCTCAACAAATTAAGGACAGAGAGAACATACCTCTGCATGGTAAAGGCCATACATGAGAGACCCACAACTCATATCATCATCAATGGGAAAAAATTGGGAATTGTTCCTCTAAGGTCAGGAATAAGATAGAGATGTCTACTCTCACCATTGTTACTTAATATAGTACTGAAAGTCTTAGACACAATAATCAGACAACATAAACAAATAAAAAGCTTCTAAATTGGCAGGGAAGGGGTCAAATTTTCACTACTTGCAGATGACATGATAATCTATGTAGAAAACCCAAAAGACTCCACCAAAAAATTGCTGGAACTGATACATCAATTCAGCGAAGTTGCAGGATATGAAGTCAATGTAGAGGAATCTGTTGCATTTCTATACACCAATAATGAAGCATCAGAAAGAGAAATCAAGGAATCAATCCCATTTATGATTTCTCAAAAACCGTAAGATACTCCTAGGAATAAAACTAACCAAGGTTGTAAAAGATGTATACTCTGAGAATTATAGAACAATTATGAAACAAATTGAAGAGGACAAAAAAAATGGGAAAACATTCCATGTTCATGGATTGGAAGATCAAATATTGCTAAAATGTCTATATTACCCAAAACAACCTATACATATAATGCAGTCCCTATCAAAATATCACCAGCATTGGGATGCCTGGGTGGCTCAGTCGGTTAAGCCACTGCCTTCAGCTCAGGTCATGATCCCAGGGTCCTGGGATCAAGTTCTGCATTGGGCTCCTTGCTTGGCAGGGAGCCTGCTTCTCTCTCTACCTCTGCCTGCTTGTGCGCTTGTGCTCACTCACTCTCTCTCTCCTTCTCTCTGACAAATAAATAAAAATCTTAAAAAAAAAAAAATCACCAGCATTTTCACAGAGCTAAAACAACAATTCTAAAATTTGTGTAGAACCACAAGACCCTGAATAACCAAAGTAACATTGAAAAAGAAAAGCAAAGCTGAAGGCATCACAATTCCAGACTTCAAGCTATATTACAAAACCTTAGTCATTAAGACAGTATGGTATTGGCACAAAAACAAATACATAGATCAATGGAACAGAACAGATAATTCAGAAATGTACACTCAACTCTATGGTCAACTAATCTTCGACAAAGCTATCCAGTGGAAAATATCCATTGGAGAGACTATCCAATGGAAAATAGTCTCTTCAACAAGTGGTGTTGGGAAAACTGGACAGCAACATGCAGAAGAATGAAACTGGACCACTTTCTTACACCTTACACAAAAATAAATTCAAAATGGATGAAAGACCTCAATGTGAGACAGGAATCCATCAAAATCCTAAAGGAGAACACAGGAAGCAACCTTTTTGACCACAGACACTTCTTACTAGATATGTCTCTGGAGGTGAGGGAAACAAAAGCAGAAAGAACTATTGGGACCTCATCAAGATAAAAAGCTTCTGCACAACAAAGGAAACAATCAACAAAACTAAAAGGCAACGTATGGGATGGGAGAAGATATCTGTAAATGACACATCTGATAAAGGGTTAGTATCCAAAATCTATAAAGAACTTATTTTGATAAGTTCTCAACACCCCAAAACCAAATAATCCAGTTAAGAAATGAGAAGATATGAAGACATTTTTCTAAAGAAGACGTCCAAATGGCTAACAGACGAGTGAAAAGATCCTCAACATCACTCATTAGGGAAATACAAATCAAAACTATGATGAGATACCACCTCACACCTATCAGAATGGCTGAAAGTAACAACACGAGAAACAATAGATGGTGATGATGAGGAGAAAGGGGAATCCTTTTACATTGTTGGTGGAAGTGTAAACTGGTGTAGCCACTCTGGAAAACAGTACGGAGGTTCCTGAAAAAGTTAAAAATAGAACTACCCTAGGACCCAGCAACTGCACTACTAGGTATTTACCAAAGGATACAAAAATACAGATTCGAAGGGATACATGCCCCCCCATGTTTATAGCAGCACTATCAACAGTAGCCCAGCAAGCTATGGAGAGAGCCCAAATGTCCATTGACTGATGAATGGATAAAAAAGATGTGGGATGGGGTGCCTGGATGGCTCAGTCAGTTAAGTGTCCAACTCTTGATTTCGGCTCAGGTCATGATCTCAGGGTTGTGAGATTGAGCACCATTTTGGGCTATGTGCTGGGCATGGAGTCTCTTTAAGTTTTCTCTATATCTACGATGGATAGCCACCAAAAAGTATGAAATCTTGCCATTTGCAACAGTGTGGATGGAGCTAAAATGTATTATGCTAAGCAAAATAAATCAGCCAGAGAAAGACAAATACCATATGATTTTACTCATATGTGGAATTTGTCGCAGCCGGTGCGACAACACGACCAGGGTCGGGAGGGTAAGAGGATGGTTAAAAGAAAGAGATGCAAAGAGATGAGGGCAGGAGGGACACAGAGGAGGTTGTCCAAACAGTGTCCGTTTATTCAGCTACATGCACTAATATATATAGTTGTAGCAAGGCTGGAAACAATTATCCATAACAAGCCTAACACAATTATCACAGGTTCTCACTATAAACTCCTTAAGCATCTTCGTACAGACATCCTGGCACCAAATGGCTGTTACATATAGATAAATTCAGTGTTGCTACACGAGGTGAGAAAGGGCACCAGCTGTGACTCGTTCAGACACAACAAGACCTTGGCTAAGGCCCACGTTGTTTTGTTCCCAATTAACCAATGTGAGAGGTCACGCAGGTGAGCAGAAGGCACATAGCTCAGACCCTTTCTCAGTGCTACTCAACTTTTCCAACTATTAGGTCATATTAACCTTTTAGTTTTCAAAGAGGCACAAGTCAGGGCCTGGTTTGGCTCCAGTCTCCAACCTTAACACGGCCTCCCACAGGAATTTAAGAAACAAAACAGATGAACATAGGGAAACGGAAAAAAAATAGAAGGAGGCAAACCATAAGAGACTCTTAACCATGGAGAACAAATGGAGTGTTGACAGAGAGAGGTGGGCAGGGGATAGGCTAAATGGGTGATGTTATGGAGAGTGTTATGGAGGGCACTTGTGATGAGCACTGGGTGTTTTATGTAAGTGATGAATCACTAAATTCTACTCCTGAAACCAATACTACACTATCTGTTAACTAACTACAATTTAAATAAAAACTTAAAAAGAACGTACGGGGGACACCTGGGTGGCTCAGTTGGTTGGACGACTGCCTTCAGCTCAGGTCATGATCCCGGAGACCTGGGATCGAGTCCCGCATCAGGCTCCCGGCTCTGCGGGGAGTCTGCTTCTCCCTCTGACCTTCTCCTCGCTCATGCTCTCTCACTGCCTCTCTCTCAAATAAATAAATAAAATCTTTAAAAAAAAAAAAAAAGAACGTACGGAAGAGTGACGGCTAAAAGTAGCTAGAGGCTGCAGGGAGGAATACCAATGAGAAGCAATTTGATTCACTGTGAGGAATTTCAAAGAGTCTCAGAACAACCAGGTACCAGGTACTTCAGAAGTTGGGGTCTGAACGTAGGATTCAGTTGAGAATTTGTAGGATGAAGTATGCCTTTGGATTCCTCTTCACACCGAGATCCTTGTGCGTTTGAGTGAATGGATCCCCTCTTACTGTATGCTCAACTGCCAGATAGGAGATGAAGTTTGTACTCTGCTGAAAGTGAATCTGAAAATAAAAAAAGTTTTGGGGAACAGTATAGTATCTGAAACACTGATGATTCCCAAATGAATCAATATATACCTTTAGTTCCTGGGCTTCAGACACACCTGTATAGCTTTCTATTTAACATCTCTATTCAAATACCTAATAGAGATTTCAATGTAACATGTTCGAAAGAGAATTCTTGATTCTTGTTTTCCCAGCAAACTTGTTCCTTCCTCAGTCTTCTTCATCTCAGCAAATGGCAACCTGGTTCCTTAGGCCAAAAACCTGGTAATAATTTTAGAGTCTTTTCTTTCTCTTACTTAGAGGTAGCAAACTCATTTATGCTACTTGTAAAATAATTTCCTAATCCAACCCCTCCTCACTATTTCCTATGCTAAAAACCCTAATCCAAGCCACTAGCATCTTTAGCTAAAACATTGCAATAGTATCACAACCAGTCTGTTTCCATTCTTGCTCCCCATTATGGACTGAATTGTGTTCCTCTCAAATTCATAGGTTGAAGTCCCAACCCCCAATCTGTAATCATATTTGGAGATAAGGTCTTTGAATTAAAATGAGGCTATTAAAGTGAGGCCCTAATCCAATAAATTTATAATCTTATAAGTAGAGGGAGAGATACCAGGGGTGTGTGCATAGAAGAAAGATCATTTGAAGAGACAGCAAGCTATCTGCAAGCCAAGGAGAGAGGCCTGGGCAAGATTCTTCTCTTATGGCCCTCAGAGGAAACCAATCCTGCTAGCACATCCATCCTGAATTCCAGTCTCCAGAACTGGGGGGAAATAAGTTTCTCTTATTTAAGCCAACTCAACCTATTGTATTTTTGTTGTGGCAGCCCTAGCAGACATGCCCCTTAGCTCCAGGGAATTTTTAAAATATGGTAAACCAGATCACCTGATTGCCCATACTTAAAAACTTCCAGTGACTTCCCAAGTGGTTAAAATGAAATTTAATCTTTTACTATGGTTTATAAATTCCTAGAAGATCTGATATTTGTCTCACTTTTCAGTTTCATGCTGTAATACTTTCCTCTTTGCTATGTTCTGATAATACTGGCCATCTTTCTATTCCACAAACGTACCAAACTTATCTATTCTTCAGGCTTTTTTCACTTGCTGCTCCCTCTGCAGTCATGTTCTGCACATCATTGTGTGGCCACTTCTTGCCATTGAAGCTCAAATGTCACCACCTCAAAGTGGCCTTTACTAATTGCCTAAAAGCTATCACCTCTTTCTCACAGCATTCTATTACTATGTTTAATATTTTCTTTAGAGTATTAATTACTAGATTGAATTATCTTTTTCATTTGTTTACCTAGTTTTTATGTCTCTTCTTATTAGAATGTATGGTAATTGAGGCCAGGATCCTGTGAATGCTGTGCCCAACACCTAGAACATTGCATGGCATGGCACGTAATAGACATACTATAATGATTCAATGAATCAATGAATGAAAGAATGGGTACATAGATTTATAATTTTAACTGCTTGAAATGTTTGGTTATTTTTTAATGTTAGTTCAGTAAACACTGAATACCTATATGACAGCAGACATGTTATGAGAAGACTTAGGCAGTCCTTTGGAGAGTCCCCCATGGACCACATGGAACTGAGGCCTCCTCCCAACAGTCTCTGAGAAATTGTTGCACTCTGCCAGCACCAATGCAAGTGAGCCTGGAAGCAGATCCTTCAGCTACGGTTAGTCCTTTAGATGACTGCAGCCCAGGCCAATATCTTGACTGAAACCTGGTGAGAAACCCTAATGAAGAACAATTTAGCTAAGCCATTCTGAAATTCCCGACCCACAGAATCTGTAGAAAATAAATATTTATTATTTTAAGCCACTGGGCTTAGGGATAATTTGTTGCCCAGCAATAGCTAACTAATATGTTCACAGATCTAGAAACTAGGATTCATCCTTGACAGCCTCAATTCCAACATCGAAGCCATCTCAGTATCTCCCAAACCTTCCATCTCTCCCTGTCTTTCCCGCCAGTCTCCCATTCCAAACTGCTGTCAGTTCTTCGTTAGGCAAATGCAGTAATCTCTTACCTGGTCAGCCTGCATCCATTTTGGCCTCCCTTTAATCTGTTCTCCACTCTGAGGCTAACATGTTCTTTTCCAAACACATAAATCTCATGAATTCCTCATTTCCTCTAAATAAATGACAATGGACTATGAAAAATTCTAAGGTAGAGGTAATCTCAGAGAATATAAGTCAACAGAAAAGGAGCAACAAACTTATTAAGAGTAGGAACAAATTCTTCTACCTGTTTTATTAACAATTTTTAGTAGATGGGGCACTTGTAGTTTAGTAGTGGGGCACACTCGTTAAGTGTCTGCCTTCAGCTCAGGTTTTGATCCCAGGGTCATGGGATCAAGCCCCACATGGGGCTCCCTTCTCATCAGAAAGTCTGCTTCTCCCTCTCCCACTCCTCCTTGTGTTCCCTCTCTTGCTGTGTCTCTCTCTGTCAAATAAATAAATAAAAATCTT
>PISX010011878.1:0-63207 GCA_004024625.1 Mellivora capensis | reverse complement strand
CCCGACTTTTGTAGCAACATGGACGGGACTGGAAGAGATTATGCTGAGTGAAATAAGTCAAGCAGAGAGAGTCAATTATCATATGGTTTCACTTATTTGCGGAGCATAACAAATAACACGGAGGACATGGGGAGATGGAGAGGAGAAGGGAGTTGAGGGAAATTGGGAGGGAGATGAAACATGAGAGACTATGGACTCTGAAAAACAACCTGAGGGTTTTGAAGGGGCGGCGGGGGGGGGCGGGTAGGTTGGGGAAGCCAGGTGGTGGGTATTATGGAGGGCACGCATTGCATGGAGCACTGGGTGTGTTGTAAAACTATGAATTCTGTTACGCTGAAAAGAAATGAAATAAAAAAATAAATAAAAATTAAAAATTTTTAAAAAGAATGGTGTCAAACAAAAAGATAGGAAATCACTTGGTTTTCAGAAAAATACTGATGATAAAATACAGTAAAAAATAAATTCTAGTGGAGAAATCACACAAGCACTATTCTAATAGGACTACTTTTTAAAAAAAATATCTTATTTTCAAGTAATCTCTACACCCAACATAGGACTTGAACTTACAACCTCAAATCAAAAGTCACATGCTCTACTGACTGAGCCAGCCAGGAGCCCCTAACAGCACTACTTTGACAAATAAGTCTGCTTTATGTTTTGTGTCATTTCAATAGTAACAGTCCTTGTCCCTTGATTAATTCCTGGCAATGATAAATACATTGACTATATATTATCTCATTTAATCAACCCAGCAACCCTTTCAAGACAGACACTTTGCATGAGGATACTGAGGTTTGGTGAGGTAAATAATGTGTTAGACCTTACGAGGTGAAACTGGGACTCAAAGTCAGGCCTTATGAGATGCCAAGGCACTTGCCCTTCACCAAGACCCTGTGCTGCCTTGCCCTGAATGCAAGCAGCTTACAGGCAGTAAGAAGGGCACAAGCTTTCTTTTGTCAAGCAGATGTCTGCAGGAGCTCACCAGTGAGCTCACCAGTAAAAAACTGTGAGCTCACCAGTAAAAAACTAAACCAAAAGTATAAAGCACCAAGGTTAAAAAAAAAAAAGCTAAACAAAGTCAATGGATTTCAGAGTCTGAGCTTTGTCCGGTTTCTTTGCTGATGAAATATAGTTGAACTTGGGAGCCTCTTGGAAAAATGGAGGCATTCGAGGGAGAAGATATGCAAAACATGATAATCCTTGGACTGTTGATCTTATAAAATATAGCTATCTCTTTCAGACAGCAACATTAGTCATGACTTACACATTCTTTTTAAAATATATCACTGAGTCCATTTACAGTTCCAAAATATGTTACTCAGCACAGAAATAGAGTAACAGTTGTTATAACCAAATTCAGGGCTCCCCTCAGATATCTTTTATTGACATTATGTTGGTACACAGGAACATTAAAGCCTTTGAATAAAGTGCTGCATTCTCAACCTAGAGGATTCAGTGGGAAATAATTGATGTTTTAGTTTCAATTATTCCATTCAAATTGATGTTTCAAACAAGTGACTTTCTAGTTAATGAATATGTTTAAAGATACTTTAGTTCTTGCTTAATGCCTTGTTTGTATTCTGTTCTAGAATTTATTACAGTCCTGCAGTTGTTCGCTTCTCTATCACTCCCTCATGAAACTGAGCCTTTGGGGTTCAGGAGCTATAGGTGTGTGATTCCTCTTTGTAAAGCCATGGCCTTGACAATGCCTAGTAACTAGTAGACACTTAACTTTTTACTTGTTGGGATATATACAAAGAACAGAGTTTCACAACCTCAGCTCTATTGACATTTGGGGCCAGACAATTGGGGGGTGGAGGACCAGGGGTGCTGTGATATATGTAGGTGGTAAGTATGTAACAGTATCCCTGACATTTACCCACTAGACACCAGTAGTTACCACCCACTCCATTCAAAATCTCTCTAGACATTGCCAAAATGTTTCCTGGGGGGCCAAGTCTAGTTGCAAACCATTGACATAGAAGGATGTGTACACATACAGATAAAAACACGATGCTTCTGATTTATTAATATATTTTTCCAAACTTCTTTGAATAGGTAACAAGTACATGGAATACAAAAACCAAAAGAAAAACTAAAGAATATACAATAAGGGGCGCCTGGATGGCTCCGTTGGTTAAGGAACTGACTCTTATTTTAGCTCAGGTCATGATCTCAGGGTCATGGGATTGAACCTGGCATCAGGTTCCATGCTCAGCAGGAAGTCTGCTCAAGATTCTCTCCTTCTCTACCCCCTCCCCCCACTCTCTCTCTAAAAATAAATAAATAAAACTTTAAAAAACAAAAAAGAATATATAGTAAAAGGTAAGTCTCTTTCTCTCCATTGTCTCCCCAATAGTTTCTTGTATTTGTATTTTATTCTAGACCTGAGATGTTTAACACAGATGCCACCAGATATACCTGTGGCTATTGTGCACTTGAGATGCAGTTTGTTCTGAGATGTGCTAAGTATAAAATACACAATGAATTTTGAAGATTTAAATGATTTAAATGAAAAAAAGAGTGTAAAATATGTCATTAATAATTGTTTTACATGAAAGAATATTTTTGTTAATATTTTAGATATGCTAGATAAAATATACAATAAAAATTAATTTCACTTTTATTATCTATTTATTTATTATTTATTTTAAAAGATTTTATGTATTTGTCGGAGAGAGAGCACAAGCAAGGGGAGCGGCAGGCAGAGGGAGAAGCAGGCTCCCTGCAGAGCAAGGAGCCCTATGCAGGACTCCATCCCAGGACCCTGGGATCACAACCTGAGCCAAAGGCAGATAAATAACCAACTGAGCCGCCCAAGCATCCCTAATCTCACTTTAAAAAAACAGTTTTACTGTGGCTACTAAGAATTTAAAGTTACATATATGACTCTCACTATTTCTATTGTAAAGCATACTTTTGGAGAAATTTTCTTTGGGTTATAAACATATAAATATGTGTATTTAATATCGTTAAGCTTAATACTTTGATATACATTGTTCTATTTTATACTTAACATAAACATAACATATGATACTTAGTAGATACCTAATAGATGTTTATTGATTGAGTCAGTAAACAATTGAATGATTATATGTATACCTATATAAATATATACATACCAATCCATATACATATATAGTGTTTTTTCACACAGGACTTTCACATACTTTTATTTGGTTTTCATAACCTTGAATATAGCTATTTTATTATCACCCTGATTTACTTCATGTATAAACTGGGTATGACAATATTTTTGTGAAGATTAAATATATTCATATAACTAAAGAACTTAGAACAGTAGCTATCAGATTACAAGAAATATATATCATCATCCTTCTCTTCTTTGCTATCAGTACTGTTTTTGTGTTAACTATTTTTTAAAAAATGAGGACACCATATCTCAGTGAGAATAATGCCTCTACGTTACACATTAGAATCATGGTCAAAATCGGAATCTTACGCTTTGACTTAGAAATTCATGCACTCATCTCTATCTTATGCTGCCTTATTGTGTTCATTTAAAAACACAGGAAGCACAGTTCCCAGATCTTGCTTTTAAATTCCATTCCCCTACAAAAGAAACCAGGCACTTTGGAAAACTAACTATTTCCAGGTCTGGATCAGTAAAGTGCAAACCTGAAATACTTTGATACGCCAGACAATAAGGAAATACTTAAAAATTGAGGGCATATGGGAGTTTTATGTAGATTTCTGAAACTTTAAGATAAATTTCCTATAATTCCAATTATTTCAAATTATTAAGTTAAAAAGTACACAAATATTTAGAATGTCAAATCATGTATCTATGTAATTTAAGGATTAAAGAAGTAAAACTAGAGGGTGGCTGTCTGGCTCAGTCAGTAGACCATGCAACTCTTGATGTAAAGGTTGTGAGTTTGGGCCCCACACTCTGGGTAGAGATTACCTAAAAGTTAAAAAATAAGTAATTTTTTAAAAGATTTTATTTACTTGTTTGACAGACAGAGACACAGTGAGAGAGGAAACACAAGCAGGGGGAGTGGGAGAGGGAGAAGCAAGCTTCCCATTGAGCAGGGAGCCCAACATGGGGCTCGATCCCAGAACCCTGAGATCATGACCTGAGCCAAAGTCAAACACTTAACAACTGAGCCACCCAGGTGCCCCCAAAATAAATAATTTTAAAATCTTAAAAAAAAAAAGTATAACCACAATGGAAGTTGATATTTAGAACTGTATGAAAATGAATTTACTTATCCATATTTGTAGGATACAACTGTGATGGCAATTGGAAGGAATTATAAAACTTTGAATACATATATTAGAAAGTAACAAATATAATGGGACAAAGTGACATTATGTACTTCCTCATGTAATGCATTTGAGGGAGACATATCATCTTTTCAATATTTTTATCAAAAATATTTCAAATGACTCTAATCATGAGGAAACAATCAGACAAATTGAAATTCTGGGACATTCTACAACACATCTGGCCTGGATGCTTCAAAAATGTCAGTCATGAAAATCAAAGAGAATACCAGAACACTCCTAGAGTAAAAGAGGCTAGAGAAACCCATCATCAAAATGTAATGCCTGATCCTGGTTTGGGTACTGTATTTAAAAAAAAAAAAAAAGCTATAAATGTTAGTATTTAGGGGCACCTGGGTGGCTCAGTGGGTTAAAGCCTCTGCTGAGTGAAATAAGTCAAGCAGAGTCAATTATCATATGGTTTCACTTATTTGCGGAGCATAACAAATAACACGGAGGACATGGGGAGATGGAGAGGAGAAGGGAGTTGAGGGAAATTGGGGGGAGATGAACCATGAGAGACTATGGACTCTGAAAAATAACCTGAGGGTTTTGAAGGGGCGGGGGTGGGAGGTTGGGGGAACCAGGTGGTGGGTATTATGGAGGGCACGCATTGCATGGAGCACTGGGTGTGGTGTAAAACTATGTATGAATTCTGTTACGCTGAAAATAAATTAAAAAAAAAAAAAGCCTCTGCCTTTGGCTCAGGTCATGATCCCAGGACCCTGGGATCGGGCCCCGCATGGGGCTATCTGCTCCGCGGGGAGCCTGCTTCCTCCTCTCTCTCTGCCTGCTTGTGATCTCTGTCTGTCAAATAAATAAATAAAATCTTTTAAAAAAATATTAATATTTAGACAACTGAGGAAATTTACAAATAACAATATTGCAGTATAGAATTAAATTTCTTGATTGTGATAATGGTATAATGTTTGTGTAGAAGAGTATTTTGGGGCGCCTGGGTGGCTCAGTGGGTTAAGGCCTCTGCCTTCGGCTTGGGTCATGATCCCAGGGTCCTGGGATCGAGCCCCGCGTCGGGCTCTCTGTTCGGCAGGGAGCCTGCTCCCCCCTCTCTCTCTGCCTGCCTCTCTGCCTACTTGTCATCTGTGTGTCAAATGAATGAATAAAATCTTAGAAAAAAAAAAAAGAAGAATATTTTGCTCTGTGGGGGTGATGCATCATGATATCAGCAATGATAGAGATAGAGATATGACAGATATAACAAAAGTGACCATTGGATTAAAGGATGAGTACTCTGATAGTTGGGGGTTCATTGTTTTGTTATTTTTTTCATTGTTTCTGGAGGTTTGAAATTTAAGAAACATTTGTTAAGCACTATGTGCTGGGAATACAAAAATAAACAAGGATCTCTTGCCCAGAAAAATCCTAGATTTGCAGAAAAGATGGCATGATTGAATTGCTGTAGTATATGCTGATAGGTGCATGAATATAAATATAAAAAAATTATGCAGTAAATAGGGAGGGAATTTAGTTAATAAAAATTATTATCAGAACACCTGGGTGGCTCAGTCGGTTAAGTGTCTGCCTTCAGCTCAAGTCATGATCTCAAGGTCTTGGGATGGAGCCCCTCACCAAGCTCCATGCTTGGTCAGGAGTTTGCTTCTCCCTCTCCTTCTCCCTCTCCCCGCTGCTGGTGCTCACTCTCTCTAATAAATGAATAAAATCTTAAAAATTACTATCATTATAGAAAATATAAAAATTAAAGAAAAACTGAGAAAATTAAAATTCTTATATTCTATGGTCCCAGAAAATTATTAACATTTTATTTGTAACCATATGAAATTATAGTTCTTTACATGATTTTTTCAACCTCTGGAAAGATTTTTTTTTTATTTAACAAAGTTTTAATTTCCAAAATATACAGTATCTCCACCAGCAGTTAGACCATCTCCACCCTTGGTGTTTCTGGTGTATATTACTTGAGCTCTGTGCTTTGAAACCAGTTGAATAAGTCCTTTACTAAGGAGCTCCTGAAGGGCTGCCCTGGCTCTGAAAATAAATTTTAATGTAAAAGGCATTTCAGAGAAAACATTTTATTACACTAAAAATAATTTACCTTTTGAATATCCTTCTTCCTCTAACCTTCCCCAAATTTCTCTACTATAGATTCTATCCCTCTAAATGAAAATGTCTTTGGACATCTATATAAGTATATCCAAAAAATAAATCACTCAAGAGACTTAACAGTTAAAGACAATTTCACCGACCATGTTGGGGCAAAAAATACAGTGTTGTTTGTTTCATAATATCAAGCAAAATGGATTGTATATACGAAGTTTTTCACAAATGTTTCATAGTAGAGGATGTGCTGCAGTTTCTTTTTAAAAATGTTTTTAAAAGATTTTATTTATTTATTTCTTTGAGAGAGACACCACAAATGCATGAACAGGGCGGAAGGGGCAGAGGTAGAAGCAGACTCCCCGCTGAGCAAGGAGCCTGATGTGGGGCTCCATCCCAGGACCCCAGAATCAGGAGCTGAGCTGAAGGCAGACGCTTAACTGACTGAGCCGCTCAGGCGCCCTTGTGCTGCAGTTTCAATGGGAATTCTAAGTGAATTAAATGCTTTAAATACAGAGAAGAGAAAAAAGATAATTAGAAAGATATTAAACATAGATAATGAAAACATTAAAGAGAGGACAGTCATATATATGTATCTATACATATATATATAAAGTTTACCTTTATTTATGGGGAGTGTCATAATAGAACTTTCTTGTAGGACAATAGAGCAAAACTGTTAAAATTCTAAATGTGTGAGGGGTAGGGGAAGATGAAATAAAGAAAAAGAAAAAAATTTTTAAATGTGCAACATACAGGTGGCAAGGAGACACATGAAAAGAAGCTCAACATCACTAATCATTAAGGAAACAAATCAAAACCGCAATGAGATATCACTTCACACTGGTCAGAATGGCTAGCATCAAAAAGTCAAGAAATAACAATTGTTGGCCAGGAAGTAGAGATAAAGGAACACTTGTGCACTTTTGGTGGGAATGCAAATCGTTGCAGCCATGGTGGAAATCAGTATGGAGGTTCCTCAAAAATTAAAAATAGAAATACCATATGATCTAGTAATTCCACTACTGGGTATTTACCCAAAGAATATGAAAACACTAATTTGAAAAAATATGTGCATTCCTATGTTTACTTGTAGCATTATTTACAATAGCCAAAATGTGGAAGCAACCAAGTGTCCCTAGATAGATGAATGGAGATACACACATGCACACACACACACACACACACACACACGAAGTATATAATTAATTAATTAATTAATTAGTTTGTCAAAGAGAGAGAAAGAGAGCACAAGCAGAGGGAAAAACAGGCTCTCTGCAGAGGAAGGAGCCAGCTGTGTGACTTGATCCCCCGACACTGGGATCAAGACCTGAGCTAAAGGCAGATGCTCAACCGACTAAGCCACCCAGACACCCCTAAAACACATTTTCTTATTCTTATCTTACAGTTTTCAGAACATACATAGGGAATTTGAAGAAGGAAGGAAGGCAGGCAGGCAGGTAGGAAGGAAGGAAGGAAGGGAGGGAGGAAACTTTTAATTGTCCTTGGGAGACAGAGAATAACATGGATAACGAAAATATTAAGGTCCACTGATTAACAAGCTCCAATCCCCTCACTCATTGAGGATTTTATTAAGTCTTCTAAGAAATAGCAAAATGATGGACAATGAGGTCCTCTGCTTTACTATGCCCAAAACACTCTTGGCAGACATGCTGATGATTAGTGAAATGGCTGAACAGCCAGCAGAAGTGAGACAGAGTAGAAACAGAATGCTTGTATAATTCCCAAACAGGACAATCAACGACTAAATAATTAAGGCTTGACTATGTAATAGATGTAAATTATGTCTAACAAATCCCTTCCACTCAGCCCTCTCACTATAATGTGCAAAATGCATGGTATAGAGCAAGTCTTCCCACAAATGTTTCACAGTTGAGGACATGCTAGGGTTTCAAAGGGGATTCTAAATGAATTAAATGGCCTAACTACAGATAAGAGAAAAAAGATAATTTGAAATGTGTGAAATAGTTCACCAGTACTGAGATCTCTAATACTTCTTCAGAGGTCCCCATTATGTTAACATCATTCCTGTAAGGAAATGATAACAAATCAAATGGCTTAATTGCATCCACAGAAGGTATTTTACAATCACACAAGTGTCCATAAAAGGCAACTTAAGTGAAATAAATCAAAGCTTTTTATCACAGAGAGACACAACCCACAGTTTTCTTAATGAGCAGAACTGCTTATTGGGTCTTTATAGCTAGTCTTCCCAATTTGAATCTCTGAAGATATGAATGTGTATTGTTAGCCCCGTAACATTTCCTAATGCATTTCCTAAAATTTTTACTTTTAATACATCCAGGAGTGCCTGGGCAGTTCAGTCAGTTAAGCAACCAACTCTTGGTTTCAGCTCAGGTCATGATCTCAGGGTCATGGGATCAAGCTCCAAGCCAGGCTCCACGTTCAGTGGGGAGTCTGCTGGAAATTCTCTCTCTCCCTTTGCCCTCCCCCACTCACTTGCCTGCATACTCTCTAAAATTTAAAAAAAAAATCAACAAATAAATAAATAAATTCAAAATATTTGGGGGCACCTGGGTGGCTCAGTGGGTTAAGCCTCTGCCTTCGCCTCAGGTCATGATCTCAGGGTCCTGGGATCAAGTCCTGCATTGGGCTCTCTGCTCAGCAGGGAGCCTGCTTCCCCCTGTCTCTCTCTGCCTGCTTCTCTGCCTACTTGTGATCTCTCTCTCTGTTAAATAAATAAAATCTTTAAAAAATTATTTTTTTACTTGTGTGTGTTTGTGTGTGTATGTGTGTTTGTCTCAAAAGAGATGTGACAGTCCAGAGATGGGTCAGAAGCTAAGAAGATAAAATTATCTTCTAAGATCCATTTCATCTAATGTGACAGTTTACATTCATGATCCCACAAGTTATGAGAAGAAGTCAATATTGACCTTTTGATGTTGTTTTTTATATGTGGATCCTTGTCTTGTATGTTTAAATGGAATTACCAGTTTAAATAAAATTTATTTTATAAATATCATAGGGTCTGCAAATATTTCTCCTTAAGCTATTATGGATTTTATTTTATTTTTTAAAGAATTTATTTATTTACTTGGCAGAGAGAGATCACAAGTAGGCAGAGAGGCAAGCAGAGAGAAAGAGAGGAGGAAGCCAGGCTCCCTGCTGAGCCGAGAGCCCGATGTGGGACTTGATTTCAGGACGTTGAGATCATGACCTGAGCCGAAGGCAGAGGCTTAACCCACTGAGCCACCCAGGCGTCCGATATTATGGATTTTAAATTATGATATTAGTTGTTATTTTAATTTGAAACTCCTTGATTTAAAGTGTTATATATTTTTGGAATGTATCAATTACATCCAAATTATGAACAGGACAGAATTATTGACAATATTCAACACAATGAGGCTCATTTACAGCTTTAGACATTTGGTTTTCTCTTAATTGAAAATAGCAGTTTTAAACTTACCATATTATTTACTTTTTTAAAAAAGATTTTATTTATTTGTTTGACAGACAGAGATCACAAGTAAGCAGAGAGGCAGGCAGAGAAAGGGAGAGAAGCAGGCTCTCTGCTGAGCAGAGAGCCCAGCATGGGGCTTGAATCTAGGACCCAAGGATCATGACCTGAACAGAATAGATGCTCAACCAACTGAGCCACCCGGGTGCCCCCCAAATTATTTACCTTTGAAAATAATTTCCTTTTACTCTATTAGGTTTAGCTTTATTTATTTTTTCTTAGTAATTGGCCATTGCTATATTAATTTCCTTCCTCATAAGCCAATACATTACAAATTAAGTAAACATTTAATGAGTCACCTACTCAACTTGCCTGGTTTAGGAAAAACTCCACATGGTTCAGTTCTGGAAACTCCATAATAAAATATAAATCTTGGGGTGCCTAGGTGGCTCAGTTGGTTACATGACTTTTGATCTCAGCTCAGTGGAAATCTGTAAAGGAATCTGCAGCTTCTGACACATCTCTGGGCTGTCACATCTCTTTTGAGACATACAATATTACAAATCAATTAAAGAACTTGTCATTTTAAGTGTAGAAAAATGTATTATGAATATTTAATAATGAAAAACATCTAAAACCAGTAATATTTGGCTCTAAATTATGGTATTATAGATTTGATTGGTGGAAGGAATTGAGTTGACCTATTTAATGAAATCCCCACATTTTACAAATGAAGAAACTGAGGTGCAAATAAGTTGTGATTCTTTCCAAAGCTATCTAATTACATTGTAGTGACAGTGGGGCTAGAAAGCAAGACACCAGACTCTCAGTTTAATGCTCATTTTAGTGCCACATACTGACTCCATGATATGTAACAGTGTATATTTGTATATCAAAATCAATTAGTCTCAAAAACAACTGAATAATAAGTAGATGCTGATATATTATAAAGATAGCACATACAAACATAAATATTTAATTAGTCAAACCAAATATGTTAATAAAGTATTTTAGGTAGTAACTAGTTATGGCTCACTTAAAATTTACTACTTCTTGCATTCCTCATTTCTTAATAATCTTCCAGGAGCAGGATAAACCAATTTTTTTTCCTTGTTTATTAGACACAAAGAGAGAAAGAGAGAGAGCCCAAGCAGGGGGAGCAGTAGGCAGAGGAAGAGGGAGAAGCAGGCTCCCTACAAATTCCACACAAAACCTGTTAGAACCAATAATTAGGAATTCAACAAAATAGTAGGATAAAAAATCACATGCAAAAATTAGTTGCATTTCTATTAACAATGAACAATTGAAAAAGAAAGCAATTCCATTTACAATAGCATCAAGAAATACTTAAGGGTTGCCTGGTTGACACAGTTGGTACAGTATGCAATTATTGATCTCAGGGTTGTTGAGTTTGAGCCCCACGTTGTATGTAGAGATTACTTAAAAATAAAAAATTTTTTAAAAAGAATATTTAAAAATTAACCACAGAGGTTAACTTAGTTAAAGAAAACTACAAAACACTGCTGAAAGAAATTAAAGAAGACATAAATGGAAAGATATCCCATTTCCATCTATTGGAGGACTTAATATTAATGTTGCTATTATCCAAACTTACCTATAGATTCAAAGCAATCTTTATCAAAATCCCAAGGACATTATTTGCAGAAACAGAAATCCATCCTAAAATTCATATGGAATCTCAAGGGAGTCCAAATAGTCAAAACAATTTTAACAGATACAAACTAAGTTGGAAGACTCACATTTCCTGATTTCAACTTACTACAATGCTACAGTGATCAAAACAGAATGAAAATCCTGGATATAAATCCTCATATGTATGTACAAATGATTTTCTTTCTTTTTTTTTATTTTTTAAATTTATTTGACAGAGAGTGAGAGAGTGAGAGAGAGAGAGTGAGAGCACAAGCAGGGGGAGCAGCAGACAGAGGAAAAGGGAGAAGCAGGCTCTCCCCTGAGCAGAGAGCCTGACATGGGCCTCAATCCCAATCCTGAGATCATGACCTGAGCTGAAGGCAGATGCTTAACTGATTGAGCCACCCAGGTGCCCCTCAAATGATTGTCAATAAGGATGCCAAGACCATACAATAGGGACAGCATAGTCTCTTCAACAAGTGCTATTCGGAAAACTGGATATCCACATGCAAAAGAATGAAATTGGAACCTTACTTGGAACACTTAATTGGAACACTATATACAAAAATTAATTCACAGTAGATCAAAGACCCAAACATGAGAGCTAAAACTATAAATTGTTAGAAGAAAATTTAGGGAGAAATCTTGATGATCTTAGATTTGGCAGTGATTTATTGGATATGACACCAAAAACACAGGCAACAATAGAAAAAATAGACAAGTTAGATTTCATCAAAATCAAAAACTTTTGTGCATCAAAGGACACTATCAACAGAGTAAAAAAGCAACCCACAAAATGGGGGAAAATATTTGGAAATCACATTACCTGGAGAAAGATTAATAGCCAGAATATATAGAGAATTCCTAAAATTCAACAGAAAAATTTTTAAATGGGTAAAGAACTAGAATAGATATTTCTCAAAGAAGATATACAAATGGCCAATAATCACATGAAAAGATACACAATGTTACTAATCATAAAAGAAATGCAAATCAAAACCACAATGCGATACCATTTCAGGCCATTAGGATGTTCACTATCAGAAAAACAAAAAATACAAGTGCTGATGGGGATGTGGAAAAACTGGAACCCTTGTGCATAGCTGGGGTTAAGTGGTACAACTGCCATGGAAGAGTGTGGTGGTTTCACCAAAAATTAAAAATAGAATTACTATATGATCCAGCAATTCCACTTCTGGATATATGCTGAAAATAATGGAAGACAGGGTCTTAAATAGGTATTTGTACACCCATGATCAAAGCAGTATTATTCACAACAGCCAATACATGGAAGTAACCCAAGTGTCCATCAATGAATGAAGGAATAAACGAAATGTGATATATAGATAAAATGGAATATTATTCAGCCCTGAAATGGAAAAAAATGACACCTGCTACAATACTGATGAACCTCAATGACATGCTAAGTGAAATAAGCTAGTGGCAAAAAAGACAACTAATGTATGATTCCAATTATCTGAGGTATCTATAATAGTCAAATTCATTGAGACAGAAAGTAAAATGATGGTTGCCAGGGGCTACATGGGGAGAGGTGAATAGGGAACTGTTGTTTGATGGGTATAGGGTTTTAATTCTACAAGATGAAAAGAGTTTTAGAGATTGGGTGCACAACAATGTGAATGTACATAATGCCACAGAACTGTACACTTAAAAATGGTTAAGATATAACATTATGTGATATGTATTTACAAATTTTTTAAAAGATTTTACTTATTTATTTGAGAAAAAAGAGTGAGAGAGAGCACAAGAGCAGGGTGAGGGGCAGAGGGAGAAGCAGACTCCCCATTGAGCAGGCCCAATGTGGGACTCAATTCCAGGACTCCAGGATCATGACCTGAGCCGAAGGCAGACACTTAACAGACTAAGCCACCCAGGCACCTTGTATTTACCAAATTTTTAAAAATTTTTAACTTTTTCTTAATTAATCTCTGTGCCAAAGGCAGGGCTCAAACTCATGACCCTGAGACCAAGAATCACATGCTCAACCAACTGAGCCAGCCAGGCACACCACCAATTTTTTTTTAAAGGCTATAGATACTTTTTTAAAAAAAGAGACACTAGATAAATTTTTAAAATTATTTGCTGTTATTAACAAGCCTGGTAACTTGGTGCATGTTATTTACTCACTTTCCTCCCCATTTCCTCACGTGTAAAATGGGGAGTTAGACTGAATTATCTATAAGACCCTGAAATTTGTCTAATTCTGACCCTAGGTGTATGATATGATTCTCTGGTTCATCTTCATTTTCGAGTTCAAGAAATAATTATTGAGAAGGTACTGTGGCGAAAACACAGTAGTAGGTAAACGAGAG
Source organism: Mellivora capensis (assembly GCA_004024625.1). NCBI lineage: Eukaryota > Metazoa > Chordata > Mammalia > Carnivora > Mustelidae > Mellivora > Mellivora capensis. Next base: position 49,413 of record PISX010011878.1, on the reverse strand, counting down.
ATGTAAAGGTGAATACAAATGGGTTCCTACCTTCATGGAGCTTTCAATCTAGTTTGGTTGGAGGAGGTAGGGGCATAAGATAGATACACTTCTCTTCTATTATTAAACATTTGTTTCCTATTCTCCTTAAGGTCAGTCTAAAGATAACCTCTGGGTGCCTGGGTGGCTCAGTTGGTTAAGCGACTGTCTTTGGCTCAGGTCATGATCCTGAAGTTCTGGGATCGAGTCCTGCATTGGGCTCCCAGCTCCACGGTGAGTCTTCTTCTCCCTCTGACCTTCTCCCTTCTCATGCTCTCTCTCACTCTCTCTCTCTCAAATAAATAAATAAAATCTTTTTTTAAAAAATGATAAAAAAAAGATAACCTATTTGTCCCCTTGCCCTATACAGTTTCTAAATACTAATTATCATGCTTTTCTCTTACAGAGCAATTTAGAATCATCCAAGCATGCTCAAAACTAAATCTCAGAGGACTCACAGGTCTGGGAGATGTCATCTCAGGTGAGGTTTATAAAGCATTCGGCTATCAGTGGGTAACTTTTTTTTTTTAAGGATTTTATTTATTTATTTGACAGAGATCACAAATAGGCAGAAGGCAGGCAGAGAGAGGGGGAAGCAGGGTCCCTGCTGAGCAGAGAGCCCGATGTGGGGCTCGATCCCAGGACCCTGGGATCATGACCTGAGAGGAAGGCTGAGGCTTTAATCCACTGAGCCACCCAGGTGCCCCCAGTGGGTAACTTCTTATATGGGGACTCATATGGCATGTTAAAGCAAATAAGGTTTTTCCAGTATTGTTCTACACATAACAATGGAATACAGAATGAGTTAAGTACAAAATAAAGACATAAAAATATACTGTGAAAATGCAGAGAAGAAATATTTAAATCCTGGCTGGGAAATTAAGGAAAGTTAGGTAGAAATGTAGCATTACTGGGGCTTGAAAACATGTAAATTTCTTGAAAGAGGTTTTATTTTATCTTTACATCTCTGGAACCCTACTGAGGGACTGGTACATTGTACATATGCAAGAAACTGGATAAATTAAAAATGTGTAAGATAGTAGTAGTTAGAAAAGAGAAAAGACATGGTAGGCAGAGGGTTCAGCATGAAAAGTATGTATGGCATGTTTGGAGCAGTGAATAGTCTAGTTTGCCTTTAGGATAGAGGGATTTGGTGGATCAGGCTAGAAAAGGAAGGAGAGGTATTTGTATTGCAAGCTCTTAGAGGGCAGAGAGAATTTTATCTCCTACCTACAGCGGAGCCTCAAGTGTCATTGTGGAGTCAATGAGTAAAGATTATGAAGGGAAATTTCTGTATCTGGTAACGCGTCGCACTACAAACATAAAGCCTTCATATTACAAGACATTGAGACATCCTTGATAAAATGGAACAAATATCCATTTTAATACATGGATGAGCTCAGAAGGAAAAAATCTCTAAGGATCAAAAAGAAGAAATTGCAAACCAGAGAAATAAACACCTGACTTTTTGAAACTGCTATTCTGAAAGTTTTGCTGGATTTAGTAATGAAGGGGCTTGAGTTTTAATACACAACTGGGATTGTAAGACAAGATTTTAGGTACGTATGGCAATTCCTTTCCAAAGCTGAGGCTTCATCTCAATAAAAAGATAAGTTAGGAAAAGCTACCCTGCCAGCTCAGAACAAAATCTACCCTGAGAATTCATCAAAACGCAGGAAAAGGGCATCTGAGGTTGTGTGAAAAAGGCAGAGAAATGGAAGCAACTACCCCTCTTTGCCTTGATAATGGTCAGCATGATTATAGGCTAACTTCATGAGAACAGCTTCAGGGTCATAAATCTTCCTCCTAGGAAATGTGGGGTAACTCATTTAAACAACTTATTATCACTACTCAGATTGTTTCTGCTTTCTTGTTAGGATAAATGATACAGCAAATATCAACTAGCTATTGCTGCCTAATAAACCCACACCTAGGTAAATTGGTTAAAAAACCACTTAACACAAATCTGTTCATCAGCTGGGTCACTCTTCTAGCCTGAGCCAGATCCAACTGATCTTAGCCGGGCATATTCATGAATCCATACTCAGCAGCAGGTTGGGCAGACAGCCTTGCTGATCTCTCTCATATCACATGAGCAATCTTGCCTCTGGCCCATGTGGTCATTCACTTTGTCGCAGGCCAGACCAGTTGATTATATGGTATTTAGGCAGGGTTTCAACAGCCAGCAAAGAAGCCTTCAAACCCTCTTCAGACCTAGGCTCAGAACTGGCTAGCCCAACCTTACTTTCCTTGCATTTTTTTGTTTAAAGCTTATCATAGGGGCACTTGGGTGGCACAATTGGTTGAGCGGCAACTTTCGGCTCAGGTCATCAAATCCCTGGATCTAGACCCGAGTCAGGCTCCCTGCTCAGCGGGGAGTCTGCTTCTCCTTCTCCCTCTGCCTCTCCCCTCTGCTTGTGCTCTCTCTCTCTCTCAAATGAATAAGTAAAAAAAAATCTTTAAAAAAAGAAAAAGCTTATCATAAATACAACCCTGATTCAAACAGAGGTTAAAACAGACTCCACCTCTTACCAGAGGGAGCTGCAAATTCACATGGCAAAGCGTGAGGATACAGTGGCATGAAAAGCTGTGGGAATTTGTCAATATACTACAGCCATCTTCATGTTTGTAAGGAACATTTTTTTTTCCAGTCAGTCACCACATGTACATTCATTCTACTTTCACCAATAATATTCTACTTTATCTTAAGGTAGATATTTCTTTCCCAACGTGTATACTCCTGTAGGACTGTAAATTAAGGTGTGCTGTGCTCCCATGTAATCTAACTAGGTATGACGGAGACTACTATTGTCCCCAGCAGGATCAGAATAAGGCAATGAGGCACTTAGGCTACAAGATGTAAGGAACACCCGCATCTGCACAATCCCAAGAGTGAGTGTCTCTTTCATTTTGCACCTAGGGCAACTTATTTGCCTCATCCTAGTCTGTACTCTGGTCTCCAGCATCCATTCTCTTCTTCTCTTAGTTATAGAGTATTTCCAAGTTTCAGTGTGGCATAGGAGACCATATTTCCTGACCTCACTTCTGGCTCCATGTGTTTGTGGCTAACTTCCAGTAAACGGGAAGGGAACAGAAATATTATATATAATTTCTGGGTCATATCTTTTAAAAAAGGAAGTTGCTTGTTCCCTAGCCTCTCTATCCACCTTCCTGCAGGCTTGGATGCGAGGGTGTGACCCAGCTATAATCCTGTGGGTAACGTGTCAATACTTCCTAGGGGATGGTGGAACAGCAAAACAAAAGGAACTGGAGTCCTTGACTGACATGGAACAGACTGCTAATCTGCCTTGAAGTGTTACATGAGAAATAGATTTAATTCTCAACCCACTATATTTTGGCATGTTAGTTGCTCTAGTAGAAAAATTCCCATGAGGTACCCCCTCCAACTCCCCCTACCATGGATTTTGAACCTTAAGTCCACTGAAACCAAGACAGGAAAAGCAGCTGGAACTGGCTAATTCTTTTTTTTTTTTTTTTAAAGATTTTATTTATTTATTTGAGAGAGAGGCAGTGAGAGAGCATGTGCGAGGAGAAGGTCAGAGGGAGAAGCAGACTCCCCGTGGAGCTGGGAGCCTGATGTGGGACTCGATCCCGGGTCTCCGGGATCATGACCTGAGCCGAAGGCAGTCGTCCAACCAACTGAGCCACCCAGGCGTCCCGGAACTGGCTAATTCTATCAGTAGCCCATTGACAAGAGATTCTAGAAATTCTTATAGCTTAGATCACCTGCTCTAGAGCTGTGTTTTAGTCCGTGTCCATTCCTGAGCCAATTTTACAAATGTCTCATTAATTTTAACTTAACTGTTACCTTTAAAACAAATTCTCCTAAAACATAAAAACTAAAGATGGGGTGCCTGGGTGGCTCAGTCAGATAAGCATTTGTCTCTCAGTTCCAGCCTAAGTCATGATCTCGGGGTCCTGGCATAGAGCCCCATGTCAGGCTCTGCGCTCAGCACAGAATCTGCTTGTTCTTCTCCCTCTGCTCCTCCCTCCACTCACCCCCCCCAAATAAATTTTAAAAATAAAAAATAATAATAAAATAAATTCTATTTGCTTAATTTTGCTAATATTTATTTTGTTATTTGCAGCAATACTTGCATCCATACTTTTCCATATTTGGAAATGACTTTTAGGATAGATTTGTTAGCACTAGGATCATTGAGTAAAAAGTCTTTCGTTTTCTGGCCTTTGATATAAATAACTTTCCATGTGATTCCAGAGGCCAGACTGAACAGAAAAATTCTTCTACTCCTCCAGCAATATGAATGGTATGATACCTACAGAAAATAGCAAAAGCAGTTGCTCTCTATACAAGGTAGGCACTTATAACAAGAAAAAAGAATTACTTTTTTTATTCATATGCCTTTCTGTGGTAATGATCAGTTATTGCAATTGTTCTAATGAAATAATTGACTAGATCCTTTAGTAAAAATAACCTGCCAAGAAGAAACTGAAGACAGTAGCTTTATACCGAAGACATACCTGTGCGTGTGCGTGAGTATGTGATGTGGCTGTGTTGGAGAGGTAAGAAGGGATCTAGAAAGGGAAGGCTAGAGTGCAAAAGAGAAAGAGAAAAAAGATGTAATAGAAATGTGCAGGGCACTGGTGTATTAACTGGTTTACCTCTGAAGGATGCATAAAATCAAAGGCTTTGGTTATAAGACTGATTGATGTTGATGATCCTTTTTCTATTATTTCCAACCTAATTTGTAGTTCCTTTTGTAAATTAAAATGAAAAGTTATTCCTGTTGCTGTGTATTTAAATTCATTACTTTGCTTTGGAGGTCCAGTTACCAACAATGAATACAGCTGTGGATCTTAATAAACATTTGTTTAAAATCTATTCTAATTCCACTCCCTCACTTAACTTCAGGAACTTCTGTTAAACACTGTGACCAGTGCATTCCTATGCCTAACAGTTGCTGGGAAACAAAGCCAGACTAGGTTTGACCCTGGCTATCTTATTTCTTTGTAGCTTTGCCTCTCCAAAAAAACACTAAAGAGTTTATCTTTGAATTGTTGAGAATTCTCACTTTCAGAAGATTTAAGTAACATATTACTCATTCACAAGGGTAATTTTTTATGGTGTTGGAGGCTTAACTTATTTATTAAGAATATAGCAAATGAAGTCTGTATTAAATGAAAACCATATTTGTGATTTTCCATGAAAGTCAGGGAAACCACATTCTAAAACCATTACCATCCTGCTTGGTTTAAAGAGTTATGTCCTGTCATATTTTTTTTTTTAAGTAAGCACTATGCCCAACATGGGTCCTTAAACTTATGACCCCAACATCAAGAGTAACATGCTCTACCGACTGAACCAGCCAGGCGCCCCTCTCTGTCATATTTTTAAGACAAAACTTTTTAATTTACTTAGAAGGAAAAAAGATATCTCATATGAGTCTTTGAGATTCCCGTTTCTTTCTTGTACAGATTTAGCCAAAGATTTGGCACATTCAATTTTAAAGGGCTATCAAAAATATGACACCTGCAAGTTTTTAAAGAGTTGGGTTTATTTACAGAATTTTCAATATTTTATTATATGTTATTTCTATTATATCAAATCTAAAAACAAAGAATCTTCACTGTTCACTCAATTTTTATTTATTCAAGTAAAACATTGAGCATCTGCTATGTACTAAGTAGTAAATCAAGCAGAGAATGAATGAAATGTCCCATTCTCATGGTATTTAAAGTCTAGTAAAGGAGGGCATACAATAAATACAGAAACATAAATTTTTATAGGCCAGATAGTGATATGTTATGAAAAATGAAGAGACAGTAACAACAGAGATGACTCTATTTTATGTACTTTGCTCACAATCTTTTTGTTAGGACTTATAATCTCCTTTTGGAGATCAACATAATTTTAGGGTTGTGCTAATGATTCCAGGTTAAAAGCTCAGGTCCATCAAAGAATCTGTCCTAATATTTAATGAACACACACACACACACACACACACACACACACACCCCTCTTAGAAAGATAGCATTTATGTTTGACCTGACTATGAACTATGTATCTAAGCACAATGTTTTCTGGTCATACATGAATTATGACATATGAGGTTAAATAAATATAATTTACCTTTTAGATATTGGAAGTCCTTTACTTATAAGCAAATTGTGTTGCTAAATATTTATGGATATAAATGGATACAAATATCCATTTGTAAATATGCATTTAGATCTTTGAACAGCGTCCCACAGAAATAATATTAAGTATAAGGATATATATACAAGTTTATTATTTAGCTGAAATACAATTTATTAAAATTGAAGAAATAATAGAGCATAATATTGTCTATGACACAGTATTAAGTAGTGGAAAATCTATACAAAAGAATCATATCTTTTTTTCTTGATGGATGATAGTCAAGAAAACTTGGTTCACTGATAAGAAAACAGAAAATAAAGAGAATACTGAGGGACCTAAGGGACATTTTCAAGGTTTTTAGAGGTTGTTAGAATTGATTGTATTTTAATATTATAAAATAATTATATTTGGGGGGTTATAAAAAGGGTTTCTTAATGGAATACAAAAGAAAACATCATGTAGTTTAGGTAAATACAGGTCTGTGAATTTTTTTCAATTATATATGTGTGTGTATATTTTATTTATTATTTTAAATTCGAGTATAATTAACCATGTTATATTAGTTTCAGGTGTACATATAGTTATTTAACAATTCTATTTATTTCTCAGTGCTCACCAAGATAAATGTACTCTTAATTCTCTTTATCTATTTCAACCATCCTCCCACATACCTCCCTTCTGGTTTGTTCTCTGTATTTGTCTTTCCTTCTTTGTTTACTCATTTGTTTCTTAAATTCCACACATGAGTGAAATCATATGGTATTTGTCCTTCTATGACATACTACACTTAGCATAATGCTCCATCTTTGTCACTGCAAATGGCAAGATTTCACTCAATTCACGTAATTATTTAAAAATTCTAATTTTCCTTTATTTTTAAGATGTCAGGTCATTTAGCACTACTCATACCTATTAAGTCATGATTAGAACTGATTCCCCCCCCCCCACCACTCTTATTAAGAAGAGGCAAACAGGGGCACCTGGGCGGCTCAGTTGGTTAAGCAGCTGCTTTCGGCTCGTGATCCTGGAGTCCTGAGATCAAGTCCCACATTGGATTCCCTGCTCTACAGGGAGTCTGCTTCTCCCTCTGACCTCTCCCCTCTCATGCTCTCTCTCTCTAAAATAAATAAATAAAATCTTAAAAAAAAGAAGAAGAAGAAGAAGAAGAAGAAGAAGAAGAGGCAAACGGGTTAATTCTTTGCTTAAGTTTGGAAATAATTAAAGAAGCAGAAAAAAAGCTTATTTGTAAAACTTTTACGTTATAGCTTTATTTGAAGTTGCAGAACTGAATAGCATTGAAAACTTAGTGTCTAGTAGTAGGTAAATGGAAAAGAAATTTAGACTTGGAATACACTGAAGTCACCAAAAGACAGTTTCTGAGGAATATTTAATGAACTAGGAAGAAAACAAAATATGTTTAAAGACAAGAAAAAAAAAGCCAGTGACAAGACTGTATGATCCTATACAGGTTTTTCTATAAGCTTCTCAACTAAAAATTTGGAAGTATTATCTCTGGGTGGGAAAATAAGTGGTATTTTAACGTTTTTTCTTTATATTTTTTAATTTTCTAAATTTTTTTAAATTTCTAGAATGTGCATTGTTGATTTTACCACTTTAAAGGTTTTTCTTTAAAAATACGCCTTGCATAATAAAAAGCGTAAGTAAGAAAAGGGTTTTAGAATGGCTTTGTTGGACACATATCCTAAAGAATGTAGGTGGCAAATAATATTCTTAAGAAAGAAGCAACTGCAAAATACCTATTTATTTCATTATTCCTTAAATGAAAGAAACAGCAACAGCTTGATGATAAATACACTATGGACAGGAACTGGTGGTGGCCTCAGATTTCAGGACCTTTGAAACATTTTTTAAAATTTTTATTTATTTGAGAGAGAGCCAGTGAGAGAGAGCAGAGTGGGGGAAGGGCAGAGGAAGAAGCAGGTTCCCTGCTGAACAGAGAGGCCCACAGGTTCAGGACTCGATCCCAGGACCACAGGATCATGACCTGAGCTGAAGCCCCAACACTTTCCTATATTAAATTCCCTCTAAAAAAATAATAAAAATAAAAAATAATAAATTCCCTCTAGTGAGGTATTGGCCCTATCTTCCTGACTAGATCTTAATAGCATTACTTTTTTTCTAAGAAGCAGTGTTCCCCAAATAACAAAACTCAGATATATAAATTTCACAACTGTATACTGAGCATTTGCATGTCTCTCTCTACCCAAACACACCCCATCATATGCTTTGTGCAATGTGTCTCCCACACCTGCCACCAGCTAACCAGCAGCCCCGGGCCACTCCAGTGAAATCTGGAGTGGGATCAAAAGGGTTTTGACTCTATCGCAGAAAGAAGATTACATAGGAAAACCCTCACTTAAAAAGTGTCCAAAAATTCAAAATCGGAGCAGTTTCCAGAACGCAGTGCTTGTGCCTATGTGCTGCTGCCAATGTAATAGGTCATCAGGACTATCTCACCTAGGCTCGTGTTTATGTTTGGCAGTGAAATTTTTTCTGTCACTCTCACCTTAAATGAGTTCCCCCAAATGTAATCATCATAAGATGATTTTCATATATTTATTTGTATTCTGAACTTTTTAAAAATAAGCCTTAAGAAGCAACAAACTTTTTTTTAAAAATTCATGTGGGTGGTTTCTAAAATATGTCAAATACTCAATAGATTGCTTTGTTCAGAACAATGAAATAAAAATAGTTTCCTCTGTAATTCTCTTTTTTTTTTTTAAGATTTTATTTATTTGACAGACAGAAATCACAAGTAGGCAGAGAGGCAGGCAGATGCGGGGCTCGATCCCAGGACTCCGGGATCATGACCCGAGCCAAAGGCAGAGGCTTTAACCCACTGAGCCACCCAGGTGCCCCTGTAATTCTTTTTCTCATTATCTTTCTACACTGAAAAGAAAGCCAATACAATAGTAAAAATTAGTTACATTAAATATAAAAGTTTTATAGCATTCTCCTTCATTTTGTTCCACCAGTACACAGAGGACTAAATGTTTCACTTGGTGGGCTACTGTAAGAGAGGGGGATCAAAAACCACTCTTGCATCTAAAATATTGCTGCGTCAAGGCTTTAGGCTTCCTTTCATGCCACTGGTGGTGGAACTTGAACAATTACACCAACATTAAAATGGTGTAGAACCAGAAAGAATGATTTCTAGAACCAAACCAAAAAAGAAGCATGCTTGATGGGCTTGCATCATTGAACTGAAGTGGGACAACTGTAGGCCTTGTCTTTGTGGACACAAACAGTAGAACCTCCACCATCATAGACTGTTGATCTATGTCAAATGCAGACAGACTTTAGAAAGAGACTGGACATCCATCATTTCACCAGAGCTGCTATAGATTTTTTTTTTAAGATTTTTATTTATTTGACAGACGGAGATCACAAGTAGGCAGAGAAGCAGGAAGAGAGAGAGCACAGAGGAAGGAGGAAGCAGGCTCCCTGCTGAGCAGAGGACCCTGGGATCATGACCTGAGCCTAAGGCAGAGGCTTTAAACCGCTGAGCCACCCAGGCGCCCCAAAGAGCTGCTATAGATTATTAGGATTTTCACTCTTTAAACTTCTCTTGAAGTTTCCCAAACTTTCATTCACTGAAGATTGATCAATTGTGTCATTGCTTTATTTGTATAATTACATTATCATAATTTTGGAAGTTTTCAAAGAACTTCAGTTTTTGTGTAGAAAGTCACATTTTGAAATAGTAACCCAGAAAGCAGCCTTTCCCTATTTTAAATTCCTGTGATGTAGGCACATTCCTATTCTAATTTTACAGAAGTTTGGAGTGGGCCAGTATTCATATCCCATGGTAAGGTGACAAAGACAGGATCTGGCCTGAAATGACTCCAGGACCCTTGGAATCTATAATTTGCTGCCTCACTCTGGATGCATACAATTTTTCACAATATAATCCAGATTGTAATAAAAATCTTTTTAGGGGCACCTGGGTGGCTCAGTCGGTTAAGGGTCTGCCTTCGGCACAGGTCATGCTCTTGGGGTCCTGGGGTTAAGCGCCACATCAGGCTCTCTGCTTAGCAAAGAGTTTGCTTCTCCCTCTCCCCCCATCCCTTCTCTTTCCCTCTGTTCTCTCTCATGCGCTCTCACACTCTCTCTCAAGTAAATAGATACACTCTTCAAAAAAATAAAAAATAAAAATCTTAAAAACACAATCTTAAAAATCTTAAAAACACAAGGACTCTCCGTGTACAGCCATACTACCCTGAATAGGCCCAATTTCATCAGAGAGGTCTTATTACACACAGACACAGATCAGTGTAGGGGTTGAAAGCTTGATTTCCAAAGCTTAGCTACCTGCATTTAAAGACTGCCCTGCTATTCACTGGCCATATGTGCTTAGATGAGCTACTTCATCTCAATAGTCCCCATCTGTATGATAAGCTAAAATGAGTACCTAATTCAGGACCATGAGAGATGCAAAGGAATTAATTCATTTAAATCTTGGCACATTGTTTGTTATTAGCACATTACCAAATTACTCTTGAAACCGTGTATAGGAATTAACACTCCTTAGCAGCAAGTATTTTTATTATATTAAAGCCCCTAAACCTTTGGGTTTGAATTTAGTTCCCTGACTTATATATAACTTCATGGGTGTATACCCAATTCCTGACCCATTTCTGGTTCTCAAATTTCTAATTGTCCCAAAGAGCCCCCTCCTTTTAATGCTTTCAGAGCAAATCACCACCCACCTCTCCAAAACTGCCACCTTCACCACAGCATTTTTTAAAAAGATTTTATTTATCTTAAAGAGAGAGAGAGGGAGAAAGAGAAAACGAGAGAGAGAGAGCTTAAGCAGGGGAAGGGAAAGGGACAAGAGGACTCTGAGCTGAGCTCAGAGCTCTATGGGGGTTCTACCCCATGACCCAAGACGAGGACCAGTGCCAAAATCATCAGTTAGATGCCCAGTCAACTGAGCCATCCAAGTGCCCCCCACCAAGCATTCTACTATAGTTGTACAGATTGTTTGTATGAAGGAAAAATGATTTGCAAGCTTTGGATCAGTTCCCATCCTCAGAAGACAGCTCAAAGCAGTCCAGGATCTCTTTGGTTTTAGCCTTGTCACAGATAATTCACTGATTTCTCCAAATCAGCAATGCCTTCTGAATGACCCACATGTGACAGCATGTTCCAGGCTTCATTTGGCATTTATTTAGCATGTGCTTACTAAGCACCTCCCGTATGCAGCACTATGCTAAATGCTGGAGATAGAAAATGAGGCAGCCATCGCCCTAGCCTTCCAAAGCTTGCAGTGCAGTCTTCTAATCATGTGTCCAACACTGTCTCAAATTTATCAATTAATTCTAGGCGGAGGGGAGTTATTTTTGGAGCACATAACAATGCACTAGGATATTATGTTCCTCAATAAGCCTCCAAAATGGACCTAAATTCCTTCAAGCCATTCCAGTCTGGAGGTAGAATGGCAGGTTCACAGTATTTTTCTGTCCTTGAATGTGGGGACTGCCATTCCCTTTTCAGAGCCCCTAAACACTTCTGCACATTCCCAAAGATCATCTTGTGTGTGCTCAAGAACTTAATCATCACATACCTGGAAACTAATACTACACTATATGTTAATTAATTGAATACACTATATGTTAATTACTTGAATGTAAATTAAATTCAAAAGCAAAACTGCTATTTCATGAAAAAAATTTAATCATCACACTGATCATTTCATGCCTCCTAATGTTATTTCTCCCTTGTGTTATAGCCCTAGGAGGCTGTCCCCAAGCCAAATGTAGGGATCCCCCTGCGTTCACTGCTGAAGTTGTTGAGAATCACTCTGATACCTAGGTCTAAAACAGTAACGAAATTGGGTTTTTATGTGCTTTTTTTGTTGTTTGGTTGGTAAGAAAGGTTTTTGATATCTATTTACTGTCCTTGATCCCTAAAACTCATCTATGGGTCAGTGGGGCTGGAAGGAATCCCACCTGAGAGTCCCACTTTATGATTCTCTTCCTGGTAGCTTCTGCAGGACCTAGAGATGTTCTCTGACATGTCTTGAGTTCTGTTGTAAGCACAGTTTACTCTGAAATTGGAAATTTTGTTCTACATGCTTATAAAAACAACTATACATACAAAACTTTATAGGAATAATTATACCACACTCCTTAAGAAGATTAAATTGGGGTAGTGGTATTGTATATAAAATGTCATCATTTCCAAAATTTTCTAATGGTCCACCATGTAATTGTATAGCTTTTATAATAGGGGGGAAAACATATAGCTATACTGAGAAAAGGCATGGTGGTTCTAGAAAAATCATACTCTCGGGGTACCTGGGTGGCTCAATCTGTTAAGCGACTGTCTTCAGCTTGGGTCATGATCCCAGGATGCTGGGATCAAGTCTCGCATTGGGCTCCCTGCTCAGTGGGGAACTTGCTTCTCCCTTTGCCTTCTGCTTCCCCTGTTTGTGCACTCACTCTCTCTCTGACAAATAAATAAATAAAATCTTAAGAAAAAAAAAAAAAGAAAATCATACCCTTGATTGCATAGCTTCAGCTGTCCAGGACATATCTGAATTAGTGTTCTAAGGTTGATGCTGGCATAGTGTTGTTGATGCAGCCCATCTATGACAGGTTGAGATTCTGGTTAGAACTGATTATAGTTGGACAAGGAGTGCTAAACAGGAAAAACTGAGGCAGAAAAGTAGTTGTCCAGGTGCCAGGCACGCCAAGTACTGGACCAATCCTCAAAAGAACTAATCCAAGTCTCATCAGCCAGTGAGGTACATTTCTTGTTTGGTTAGGAATGACTCAGGGCTTGCAAGTAGGGGCTTTCAGTGACCCTAGCCCATAGGCAGAATCGGAATGGGGAATCTTGAGAAGCTTTGCTTGGCTCCCATCTCAATTGGTACAGAAAGAGGACACAAGGAAGCTTGGTATTTGCTGAGTTTATCCCTGTCCTCTGAATGTATTCTAAGCCATTCTTTTAATCAATTTCTTTATCACAAGAAATAAGTCTTATTTACTTGGTCTATTTTTTAAAACCTATTTTGATGTCTCTTTATGACACATTAACCTGTACTAGAAATTCAGAAAAGAAGTAGGATTGTACTAATAATTTGTGCCAAGTGCAATAGGATGACTTGTTAATTTTCCATAATTTAAAATGTGATCCAGAGTTAAGTGTTGTTTGTGTATTCATTAGTTAACTTATATTGAGGTTGTGCATTATGTATGTTTATAGCCTTTGTCATTTATATGAACTTTATATGTGTCATTTCACTTATTTCTTTTCTGTCTGTAACTTTCACAGTCTATGGAGATTCTTTGGAAATTCTGAAAAATTAATTATTTTTATTATAAAAGCAAAATCTGCTTATTGAGTAAGTATAACTTAGGAAGTTAGTACAATGTGAAGAAGACAATTTAAATAATTCACAGTCCTACGACAAGGGATAATCATAGTAATATATTCATGCATCTTTCAGTTTAGTGGTATTTTAAAAAATCACAATGCAATTACTAAGTTTACTGGATAAGCAAGACTCAGCATGCTTGCTATGTTTGTAATATCCTTCTAAGTGATTTCTTTCACCTAAATTATTCTGGTGCTACCACATGACTTTGCCCCCTAGCTAAATCTGACTGGTCAGAATGGGCACTGCTCTGAAGGGTGGTATGCTATCCATAACAAGGCCCCCCTCAAATATGTCCACATCCTAATCTCCGGAACCTGCTGGTACATGTTACATGGCAAGTGGGAATTAAGGCTGCAGACCGAATTAGGTTTGCAATCAGCTGACTGATTACCTTATATTATCCAGATGGGCCAGATTTCATGATTTCAAATATAAAACACACATGCTGCCGCTGTTACTAGTAAGTTATGCAAAAGTCCCCAGAGATCTTTCCTGAGTCATCCCTACTCTTTGAAGGGCCATTCTACTTAAACAATTTTTTTTTAAATTTTTTGAGAGAGAAAGGAGCACACACATAAATGGGGAGGGGGACAGAGAGAGAGTGTGTGAGAGAGAATCTCAAGCTAGTTTCATACCCAGCACAGAGCCCGACTCAGGGCTCCTTCCCAACCCTGAGATCATGAACTAAGCTGAAATCAAGAGCTGGTTGCTTAACTGACTGAGCCACCCAGGTGCCCCCTACTTTACCATCTTTTATTCCTTCTGTATCCTTTATAAAAGAGAAGATTGCACCGTGTTCTGGAACCAATCTTACTCTAGAGGCTAGAAAAGTTCTGTCTTTCAAAAAATTCCCAACCATTAATTCAGAGCTTCCCAACTGGGTTGCTGGACATTTAGTTGTCAAAAGTGTGTAGGAGGTAGCACCTTTACAGCTGCAGAGCGCTGGGCCGGCTGCCTTTGCTACAGCATTTTCCCAGCATTTTCCCTGGGTGCCTTCCAATATTACCACATTTGGGGGCACCTGGGTGGCTCAGTTGTTGAGCGGTTACCTTTGGCTCAGGTTGTGATCCTGGGGTCCTGGGATCGAGCCCCACATTGGGCTCCCTATTCAGCAGGAGGGTTGCTTCTCCCTCTCCCACTCCCCCTGCTTGTGTTTCCTCTCTTGCTGTGTCTCCCTCTGTCAAATAAATACATAAAATCTTTAAACAATAACAACAATATTCCCATATTTTATATTGCTAGGACATGAAAAATGTTGGAAAGAGCATTAATATTCTCAAAATATTTGTATATTGACCCACTTTTCCATGAGATAGCAAAGAACATGAACATTGAGTAAAGAAATCACAAAATTCAGAAACAATAAGAAACATATCTACATAACATTTTAGGAAACATTTTTGACAAGCTCTAAGACGCTTTAGTAGAACTATTTAACTATGATTAAAGGATATTGTTTAAAATATTCATATTGAAAAATCATATTATTCCTAAAATATTAATGGGTCATAGAAAAAGGTGATTGAACACTTTCTTTTTAAACCAAGATAATCTTCCATGAAAACTTCTAAATGAGATTGGGCTATTGAAAAGTAATGCCCTTTGAATATTATAGTCCATAGAATTCAATCTCTAATTGACTATGAAGTTCACATTGCTATGATTTATTAAGTACAGTATGGGCAGGAATTACATAATACCTAGGAGACATTATTAAAGAGTCTAGGATTAATACCAAGAACACCAAAGCTATTGAATAATGCAGAATGTTAAGCATGACAGAGGAGCATCTACAAGCTATAATTTGTAGTATATTGTTCATACAAGAATTAATGATGGGGAAAATTTTATTGACGAATAAAAGGTTTAGTCAGAGGGCATGTGCAATGAGGTCATACTGTAAGAACAAAACAAACTGATTTTAAACTACTGCCTGACAGATTACATGAAAACTCAACAAGAGGCAACCTTTTGACAGAATATCTTTGCATTTTCCAGATTTACAGAGCAATTCTCTTTGAATATTAAATAACCACATTAAAAAAAAAATTTTATTTATTTGACAGAGAGAGAGAGATCACAAGTAGGCAGAGACAGGCAGTGTGTGTGGGGGGAGGGAAGCAGGCTCCCTGCTGAGCAGAAAGCCCGATGTGGGGCTTGATCCCAGGATCCTGAGACCATGACCTAGGCTGAAGGCAGAATCTTAACCCACTGAGCCACCCATGTGCCCTTAAATAACCACATTTTTAAGTTCCACTCCTTTCTTAGACTGATTACTGGAGGCAAATTTCAGATTAATTTTTTTTTTTAAGATTTTATTTATTTGACAGAGAGAGATCACAAGCAGGCAGAGAGGCAGGCAGGTGTGGGGAAGCAGACTCCCTGCTGAGCAGAGAGCCCGATGCGGTGCTTGATCCCAGGACCCTGAGATCATGACCTGAGCCAAAGGCAGAGGCTTAACCCACTGAGCCACCCAGGCGCCCCCAGATTAATTTCTAACACTTCTGGTAGAGGGATATATTTAAAACAAGAATTTATATTAACCAAATATCCATCTGTCTTCTATAAGGCCATCCAAATCCTGCAGAATCTGTTTTAAAACATGTGCATCTTTTTGCTGGGAACATTAATTATTCTTCCTCTAAATTAGGACAAACATGCTAATTATCCAGGAGTCATATGGCTCTCAGATACACAGATTTCATATTCTACTATCATTATAAGCCCATGCAATGTCCTTTTTATTTTCTTTTAGTATTTCCCCTCTGTCTCACCCATTCTCATTTACATTGTCTTTCCCATCAAAGATGTTCACACTAGCATATTTGATATATGTCCTTAGGCATCTGAAAATAGTCATGAGAAATAATAGATTTTTTTCTGTGTGTGCTTTGAATGTACATAAATTGTTTTTCCTGATAGAATTCATTCTGTAGGGACGCCTGGGTGGCTCAGTTGGTTAAGCGGCTGCCTTTGGCTCAGGTCATGATCCCAGCGTCCTGGGATCGAGTCCCACATAGGGCTCCTTGCTCGGCGGGGAGCCTGCTTCTCCCTCTGCCTCTGCCTGCCACTCTGTCTGCCTGTGCTCTCTCTCTCTCTCTGGCAAATAAATAAATAAAATCTTAAAAAAATAAAGAATTCATTCCGTATTTCTAAGATCTACCCATTTTGCTATATATAAAAATGGTTAATTACTTTTAATTGCCTTATTGTATTGCATTGCTTGTCCACACAACACATTCTGATTATCCATTTCTCTAGGGATAGAGAGCAAGGCTTCCTGTAACCTCTAGCTAATTGACATAATGTTCTGATATTATCCTCATAAATACCCCATTAACTACTTGTACATAGTATAAACCCAGATGTGGGAATAACACATATATAGAATATATAGGTAATTAATTTCAAAAAATTAAGAGTTTATTCTCTCACCAATGTACAGGAGGTTTCTCATCTCTACTCATTCTAGTGAGCACTTGGTATTAGCTTTTTTTTTCACAAGTAGGCAGAGAGGCAGGCAGACAGAGAGGAGGAAGCAGGCTCCCCACTGAGCAGAGAGCCCAATGTGGGGCTCGATCCCAGTACCCTGGGATCATGACCGAGCTGAAGGCAGAGGCTTTAACCCACTGAGCCACACATGCACCCCAATTTTGTACTTTTTAAATCTTGTTTAAACATCCTTTCTCACTCCAAGTTCACAAAGATAGCCTCATATATTTTATTAACTTTATATGTTGCCTTTTATAGTTAGGTTTTTAATCCATTTGGTGTTTATTTTGTATTTGGAGTGATGTAAGAATATACATTTATTTTCCCTATCTACTGAACCATATACTAAGTAATCACTCTTTCACCCTGTGATTTGTGATGCTAATTTCTACTACATTCTACCTGCTCATATATAACATGGGCTTTGTTCATTTTTTTTATTATTGTTGCATCAATTTTTTATCTGTTCCCCCAGTAGCATACTCTTTTTATTGCTGTGGTTTTATACAATGTCTTAATATATCCAGTAAGACAAATTCTCTCTCTTTGGTACATTATTCTTCCATGCAATTTTTTTTTAAAGATTTTATTTATTTGACAGAGAGAGATCACAAGCAGGCAGAGAGGCAGGCAGAGAGAGAGAGAGAGAGAGAGAGGAGGAAGTAGGCTCCCCGCCCAGCAGAGAGCCTGATCTGAGACTCGATCCCAGGACCCCGAGATCATGACCTGAGTCGAAGGCAGAGGCTTAACCCACTGAGCCACCCAGGTGCCCCTTCCATGCACATTTTTATTTTTTTTATTTTTATTTTTTTTAAAGATTTTATTTATTTGACAGACAGAGATCACAAGTAGGCAGGGAGGCAGGCAGAGAGAGAGTGAGGAGGAAGCAGGCTCCCTGCTGAGCAGGGAGCCCGATGTGGGACTTGATCCCAGGATCCTGAGATCATGACCTGAGCCGAAGGTAGAGGCTTAACCCACTGAGCCACCCAGGCGCCCCCATGCACATTTTTAAAACTATCTGTCTAGTTCCTCAAAAACAGAAAACTCTGCTGAATTTATATATTTATGGAAAATTATATTTTTAGTGTCAATTTTTCCCATCCTTGAACTTGGTACTTTTCTCTTTTTGCCTAGATCTTGTTTTATGACATTTAACACAATCTGAAAAGTTCTTTGCAAAGGTACATTGGGTTATATTCCTATGTACTTGGCAGTTCTTGTTGCTATTGTGAGTGAAATCACATTTTCCATACTAATTTCTAGGTGGTTACTGCTGACATTGAAGAACGTCTGGACACTTACATGAAACAAGTGAATATTTATAAAATATTTATAGGATGGAAGAGTCAAGATGGCGGAGAAGTAGCAGGTTGAGATGACATCAGGTAGCAGGAGATCAGCTAGATAGCTTATTAAACCATTCCGAACACCTACAAATCCAACAGGAGATCGAAGAGAAGAAGAGCAGCAATTCTAGAAACAGAAAATCGACCACTTTCTGAAAGGTAGGATCTGCAGAGAAGTGAATCCGAAGTGAGGGGAAGTTAGACCTCGGGGGGAGGGGCTGACTCCTGGCAAGTGGCGGACCAAAATCAGAGCACAAAATCAGACCTTTTTTTTTAATAATTTTTTTATTAACATATAATGTAGTATTAGCTCCAGGGGTACAGTTCTGTGAATCACCAGGTTTACACACTTCATAGCACTCACTATAGCACATACCTTCCCCAATGTCCATAACCCCACCACAGTCTCCCTACACCCCTTCCCCCAGCAACCCTTAGTTTGTTTTGTGAGATTAAGTGTCTTTTATGGTTTGTCTCCCTCCTGATCCCATCTTGTTTCATTTATTCTTTTCCTACCCCCCAAACCCCCCACATTGCATCTCCACTTCCTCATATCAGGGAGATCATATGATAGTTGTCTTTCTCCGATTGACTTATTTCGATAAGCATAATACCCTTTAGTTACATCCACATCATCGCAAATGGCAAGATTTCATTTCTTGTGATGGCTGCATAGTATTCCACCGCGTGTATGGATATGGATATATATATATATATATATATATATATATATATATATATATCACATCTTCTTTATCCATTCATCTGTTGATGGACATCTAGGTTCTTTCCATAGTTTGGCTATTGTGGACATTGCTGCTATAAACATTCGGGTGCATGTGCCCTTCGGATCACTACGCTTGTATCTTTAGGGTAAATACCCAGTAGTGCAATTGCTGGGTTGTAGGGTAGCTCTATTTACAACTTTTTGAGGAACCTCCCTGCTGTTTTCCAGACTGGTTGCACCAGCTGGCATTCCCACCAACAGTGTGGGAGGGTTCCCCTTTCTCCACATCCTTGCCAACATCTGTCATTTCCCAGCTTGTTAATTTTAGCCATTCTGACTGATGGGAGGTGGTATCTCAATTGTGGTTTTGATTTGTATTCTTACCAAACAATCTAGCATTCATTTTCCTTGGTGTTTACCCAAAGGAGTTGAAAACTCATATCTAGGGGCACCTGGGTGGCTCAGTGGGTTAAAGCCTCTGCCTTTGGCTCAGATCATGATCCCAGGGTCTCAGGATCGAGCCCTTCATTGGTCTCTCTGCTCAGCAGGGAGCCTGCTTCCCCCCCTCTCTCTGCCTTCTTCTCTGCCTACTTGTGATCGCTCTGTCAAGTAAGTAAATAAAATCTTTAAAAAAAATTTCCATGGTATCAAAGTAGAATTTAACGTTAAAAATAGTTTGTAAATAGTAATATACCAATAAACTATAATGATATGAACACATTAACAACAAACAATAAAATCACTCAGTTACTGATCTGGTTCACTGTGAGCAGACAGTGATGGCAATGATTTCTAATCACAGTTTTGGAAACTTGCTTAGGGTTGGTCCCTGTGAAATCAATTCCCACCACCTGGAAAACTATACCCTGGGAACTTCTTTCAAATTTCCCAGTCACCTTCATCAAAAGAATGTTAAACAGACAACACCACTACACCACTGAGTCATCCTTAATGGAAAACTTAAGCAGGTCAGAAAGCTAGTCAGATGTCATATATCAACTAGAGACTTGAAATCCAGGTCATATGTCCAACATGGGAAGAATTAGGTAGAAGTACTTTCGTCTATGTCAGTAATGCTACCTGTGTACACATTTCTAATGATATTCTTCAGCAGCTCCAGGGATTCATTATTCCCTAGGATGTTCAGAGGAATACTCCTTATGCCCCATATTGGTAGCATTTTTTCTTATTCCTCTTGATGACATTCTTGTTACACCTTGGCTCCAGTGCATGTTGCTTCCTTTAAGTTTGCAGCACTGATAGGGAAAAATTATGAAATGCTGCATAGTGAGCTTGTTGCTGGTGAGGCTGATCCTTGATCATACGGAAAACTGGAACTGGCTAGGCAACATCTGAATGGCCAGATTAGTCAGTTATGAGATGGGAGAAGGTGCTAGCTCCTTTTTTAGCAGTTTCAGCTTTGACAGTCATGGGCATACCTTATCTGACAATTATTCTGTTTAAATTCCTTCCCAGTGCCAATTTGTCATCAGTTTGTTAATTTCCTATTCATAACACTGTCTCTTGTTTATCAGGCAGTCCCAGTAGTTTTACTGATATGTTCAACTGACCTTAAGGCACTTTTCCCCACGTAAATCATTGTTTCTCAGAGTTTGAGGGCTTTATATAAAAGGACTGAGATGCTACTAGGAGTAGGAGCTCTGAAGAGGACTTTTCTGACAGAGCTCAACCTTAATACTGAGGTTTCTAGAAAGCCTTGACAACAGATATATTGACAGGATGTGGGTTCTGGATGCTCAGTAAAGGTACAGAACAGTGCTACACACTCCCTTGGGGATACAAAGCTTACCCATGTATCTCTCTGAGGAAAAAAAAATCTCTTTTAGGAAATATATTTCAGAAATTAATCCAATCTGAAAATTCCTGTCTTATAAGCTGTGAAATTAAACACTAATTGGATTAAACCACTAACTGAAATTATTGTAGTATTTGAAATCTTTTCTGACACACTTTATTTTGAGTTTTGCAATTGCCATATTCTTCCTTTTCTACTTCCCATAAGATAATGCAAATTATCTTCTGCTGATCTGAAAGTTACATATAATGGTATTTTTGTTTTTTTATCTCTTCCTAAAACCCATATGGTTAGACTCAATTTTCTCCATCAATTAATTAAGCTTACCAATAAATATGTCTTGTCCCAAACAAGATAAGGGCCTTAATTAGAATCTGCCTATTTCTTTCTGTTCTGCTTCAGCCCTTCAACTGGCCATGTTGTTGTCATCTAGCATTTTTCTTCAGAACTGATATAAATATATTTTTTATTTTTCTTTCCTGTTCTTTTCCTTGAGTCAATGCTTAATTAATTGCTCACCTTTTTTTTTAAATTTTTTTATTTATCTGTCAGAGAGAGGGAGAGAGAGCGAGCGAGCATGGGCAGGGACAGAGTGGCAGGCAGAGGCAGAGGGAGAAGCAGGCTCCCTGCTGAGCAAGGAGCCCAATATGGGACTCGATCCCAGGATGCTGGGATCATGACCTGAGCCGAAGGCAGCTGCTTAACCAACTGAGCCACCCAGGCGTCCCAATTGCTCACCTTTTTAAAAAAATATTTTGTTGTTTTTTTCTAGGGTTTCTCTCTTGGTTGAATACTTCTCTCAAGAGTACTTTCAAAAAAGGTTTTAGAGTGATGAACTTTTTGTACCCCATTACTGTCAAGTTCTCACATGTAAATGTAGTTTATTTAGATGTAAAAATCTAGGTTACAGGTTATTTTGCTAAAATCCTTTGAAATTAGTACTCCTTGCACCAAGACCCTGGGAACTACTTTTTCCTGTAGCTGTTTCCTTCAGCTTTAATTATCTGGCCAAAAAGATGGGTGAAAGGAATGGAGGGGAAGAATGAATGCTCAGAGCATGGCCATCTTGCCTGCATTTGTTGTTATATGCTACCATGTCATTACCCTGACTGGCATTGAGCTGATGCCATTGTTTTTCTGTGCTGCAGAGGCAATGGGATAGGAGATAATGGGCCAGAACAACGTGGGAGAGAGAAGAGGGCAACTCTTTCTCCAAGCAAACCTAAATTCCTGATGCTTAGTGCTCTTCCTCTGTAGGTTGTCATTACCTGCCTTCCTTCCCTCATTCCCTGTCATTTCTTCCTTTCACTCCCTTCTCCCTTCTCCTAGACACACGCATAGCTTTTGTATGTCAAAATAGGTATATACAGACTTAGAATAAAACTTCCGTAAATATTCTCAGATGATTCTGAGACACTGAGAGGTATTTAAATCCTTGGAACATAGATCCAACTTATTTGCTCATGATTGAGCAGGCAATAATTGGATCAGAGAAAATGAAGGAAAGCGGGTATAGGGGTATCTGAAGCTGAGGAAGAATAAAATTGAGAGAGCAAGGCAGACCAAAAATCTGAGTAGGAAGTTTCCCAGAATGAGGTCCAAAGCATGTACCTGTTATGCATTCACCATTTACCTTTGTTATGAAAGTAGGTAGACTTGCTGGGTCTATTTCTATGAAGAACTGTAAAGTTAATTGGAAGGTCTAGCTATTTTTGATAGCTGTTCCCAGCTCCAGTGTAAGGTCCCTAAATCATCAGAGTACAAGATCCAATCTTTAACCTTTAAACTAGAGTGTCAGATTGAAAAGAAAATCTCAAAAATAAAATGGAGAATGGAACAGAGGCCATTTTGAGGAGTACGTCTGCCCTAATGGCATAGAAAGATGAGGAGTAAGGTGTCTTTAATTCTGGAAAGAAAAGACGATGAGAGGTCTGGTGATACAGGATCCAGGAGGCCATTATTTTCAGCAGAAGAGGGTGACTGCTAAAAGGTGGCTAAGAAGACTTAGATGGATAACAGATCTACAAGACATCTTGGGTATTTCTTGATCTTGAAAGAAAGATTTGGAAGCTGGGTTCCCATAATTATGCTCATAGAATTGAATCAGAACATTAATCTATTATTACTATTACTGTGGCTGCATCTAACACTATCATTGCTCTACCCTCTCCCCTCCTCCACCAATCTACTTATGTATTTCAGTTTGGAGATACTTACAGAATTTCAGACTAAATTAATTATATTAGGTATTCATCATTTTACTGTGATATCTATCTATCCAACTAGCTACATAGAAATCATCTTATTATTTTTCTAGTCTTGTGAAAACTCACCAAAAATAAATATTTTTAAAGATTTATTTATTTGAGAGAAAGTGAGAGGGAAAGAGAGACCGAGTGTGCGTGTATGCATGTTGGGGAGGGAAAGGGAGAGAGAGAGAATCTCAAGCAAACTCCCTTCTGAGCACGGAGCTTGACTTGGGGCTTAATGTCATGACCCTGAGATCATGAGCTAAGCCAAAACCAAGAGTTGGACACTTAACCAACTGAACCACCCAACTGCCCCAAATATAAATACTTTTTAAAAATAAAAGAATATTCATTGATAAAAAATAGCTAAGTAAAGATAAAGGAAAAAAATCTTATCACAAAACACTGTAGTGGAATATTGAAGGTGGCACAATTTATCTAAGTTGTTTTAAGCCACTCCCCATTTTCTTTAATGTGAAAAATTCATTACTATGGTTTTGGATTTCACATAGCAGCTAAGCTTTAAGAAATTACAACATGTCAAGTTTCCATGTAATATAAAGAAGAACATCTATAATTATCTCAAAAGAACATTAAGGTTTCAAAGGCTTAAATCCCTTTCTAAATATCTGCATGAGGCCAGATTTTCTTCATATAATTCAACCAAAACAAACATCATCACAGCAAAATGAATACAGAAAAAAAAAATGAGAATCCAGCCAACCTTTATGCCAGACATTAAGCAGATTTTAAATGTAAACAATGTCACTCTTTCCAAAATTTTTTTTTGTTGTGGAAAATACAGCTATTTTTAATAAAATATATTATTTATGCTAACAATAAAATGGGATAGTTATTTTTGATGAATAGATATCTTAAATTTTTCTAATCTTGTTAATAATGATTGACATAATCCTCACAAACACAAATTGAGCTCTTTGAGGTCCCCAGTTTTAAGAGTGTAAAAAGGGGTCCTTGACCAAAATGTTTGAGAATGACTTAATTATTTCATTGCTTTTGAATTGCAATTAAGGAACCTGTGATACAAAACAGGTAGACGTCTTGATCCAAGTCACAGAGCTAGTCATTTCATGGTTTGGGAATTTTAAATATTTTTTATTTTATATTTTTATTTTGATATTTTTATAACTATTTCATAAAATAAATTACATTTATTTAAGATAAATATAAGGACTTTTTGATATTTTAAAATCCTTTCAAAAAATCCATATGCTGCACCTTATGAAGCTATATATTTCAAGTTCTAATTTCTTTGAGAAAGATTAATAGTATCATCCTTTCAGAATCAGAGTTACACCTTACATTAGTTGACAACTGTTTTCCCAGTTCTATTATTCTGTTGAGTTCTACAGGATCTCAAGTAAATGAGTACTAATAATATCACAAAGTTTTTTTCATTTCAAATAAGGAATGTGTCTGCAAAGTTCTATTTATATATATTTAGACACACATAAACTTTATAAGGTATATAAGGTATAGTTCATTGATTTTCTACTGAAGTTTTGAGGCTATCCTGAGATATCTAAGAGTCTTATTCTAGAAACACAATTATAAATTATCTGAGACAATTTTTTCAGTCTAGCTAAATTCCAAATTTTTTTTTAATGATTTTATTTATTTATTTGACAGACAGAGATCACAAGTAGGCAAGAGTGGCAGGCAGGGAGAGAGAGGAGGAAACAGGCTCCCCGCGGAGCAGAAAGTCCGATGTGGGGCTCGATCCCAGGACCCTGGGATCATGACCCGAGCCGAAAGCAGAGGCTTTAACCCACTGAGCCACCCAAGCGCCCGCTAAATTCCAAATTCATCTTTATTTTAACTCTGACACAATCCCCAAAATTAATTTGTCACATGCAGTATAATCCCTCTAGTATCTCAAGAATGTGGCATCCTTCATGGCATGAAGTCTTTTGATACCATAATATAATAAGTGTGCGCCCCACACTAATATAGACACAAAAATCACACAGTACTTATAATAAATAGAAACTGTTTAACATAACATCTTGATGAGGTAAGCTTGTGTTATATTATTTTAATAGAACAAGAAACTAAGCTGTAAAGGCCTGTTCAGACTTGCCTAGGGTTAATCACAGAATTACTGGTAAAGCCCAAGGATAGGAATTTCTAGTTTTTGAAGCTTATAACAACACAATACCAGGTATCCTCTCTTATGGTTAGGAACAAGATATATTTGAGACTTGTTTTGTTCTACATTATGTCTGTGCACTTCATGCAACTTGAATAAAGGACATACTATGAGTTGGATTGATCAGAAATCAGAACTCACTCTTCTTTGTTCTCCTAAGTAATTACCAATAGTATATATAGTCCCTTTTGAGGACATTTTGAATTTACCAGCAGTTGAAAACTCAAAAAGAAACGTACTTTTTGAAAAAGAAACGGAAGTATTCAATAGTTAATAAATATTAACTGAGTGACCCCATGTACTAGGTATTTGAGATATGATGGATAGGCAAGGACACTGCTCTGGTAGATTACCTTTGTGTGGGGCCAAATTAAACACGTAACTCCAGCCAGTGAAGTGTAACAAACAGATAATACAGCAGAGTGATGACATAAAATGACATGAGAAAAGCAAGTTTCCTTAAATAGGGCCATCAGTGAAGGCATCTTGTAGCAGTTAACCTCTGAACTGTGGAGTGACCTGAATGAGGAGAAGTCAGGCCTACAAACAGTGGGGGGCAAACACAAGGGCCAAAAGTGTGAAGAAGCTTGCTGTGTTTGAGGGACAAACAGAAGGGGGCACGGCTGCAATTTAGTGCAGCAACATGAGATGAAGGGAGGCCAGGAGTTAGTGCACCAGGGTGAGGTCAGAGAAGCTAGGTAAGCCAGATGTGGCAGGTTCTCACAGGTTGTTGTAGAGTTTAGATTTTGTTCTAAGCCTAATGGAAAACTTCAGGATCTTAAGTTAGAGACAGGTAATATACCTTACAGTTTTAAATTAAGGGGAGGAAGTAGGAGGGAAACCAGTTAAGTGAATGATGATGGTAATTTGAACCTGGGAGAGAGCTGTAAAAATGGAGAAAAGTAGACATTTTTAGAATCTGTTTTGAAAGTGTTTCTTATAGGAACTACTGATGGTTTGGATGTGGGAGGTAAAGGAAAGAAGGATGCATTTATTTCTACACAGAAAATGTTAGCTACTACTTATACCAAAAGAATAATCCATAAAAATAAAACTTAGACTTCATCAAAATTAAAACCTTCATTCTGTAAAAGATTCTGGTAAGAGGGAAAAAAAAAAGCAAGTACAGATTGGGAAAAAATATTTGAAAATCACATATCTAACAAAAGACTAATGCCTAGAATATATAAAGAATTCTCAAAACCCAATAATATAAAACAAACAATCCAGTTAGTACATGAGCAAGAGACATGAAGAGACATTTCACCAAAAAAGATACAGAGATGGCAAATAAACTCATGAAATGATGTTCAACATCATTACTAAGGAAATACAAATAAAAACTACAATGAGATGGTTTTAGTACTATTAGAAAGCTTCTTCATTTCAAAATAAAGAATGTGTCTGCAATGTGTTCTATACCTCATCAGGATGCTATATAAACTGCACACACAAAATATATCAGAATGGGTAAAATAATAAATAGTGACACTGTCAAATGCCAGCAAGGATGTGGAGAAAGTGAATTACTCATACACTTCTGGTGGGAATATAAAATGATATAGATGCTCTGGCAAACATTTTGGTAGTTTCTGTAAAAACTAAATATGCAATTACCATACAACACAGTAATTGCACTCTAGGCATTTATCCCAAAGGAATGAGACTGACATTCACACAAAACCTCATATGAATGTTTGCAGCAGCTTTAATCATAGCAACAAAAATTGGAAACAAACTACATGTCCTTCAACAATCATATCATCAGACATGTTACTGCACAGGAATGATTATATAAATTATGGTACATCCACATCGTGGAATACTGCTTAGCAATAAAAATGGAATAAACTACTGATACAACAATCTGGATGAATCTCCAGAGAATTATGCTGAATATAAAAAGATAATCTAAAAAGGTCACATACTGTGCTATTCCATTTAAATAATATTCTTGACATGACAAAATTATAGGAATGAAGAACAGATTAGTGGTTTCCAGGGGTTGAGGAGGAGGTGGGAATGGGAGAGAAGTGGGTATTGCTATAAATATAATTTATTAATCCAATATAATTTAATAATCATAATAATTAATAATAAATTAATATAAATATATAAAAATACAAAGAGGGACCCCATGGTGATGGAAATGCTCTATCAATGTCAATACCCTGGTTGTGATGTTGTATTGTAGTTTTGCAAAATGTTACCACTGGGGGGAAATTGTTAAAGGATCACTGGATCTCTCTGTATTATTTCCTCCAACTGCATGAGAATCTATAATTATCTCAAAATAAAATGTTTACTATATATAGAAAATTTAATTTACATACATAAAATGACATTTAAATGTCATGTTAATATAAAACAGGACTTGTGAAGTTTTGCCTAGGACCCCAAAAGAGTAAATCCAATATTCCAAAGTAAGATCATAACCATCCTGTAAGGACGTGTATGAAAAAGTAGAGGGTAATTGGCTGTAATGCTCTGAACAACTAACCACTTTAATAGTCTCATTGAGAATTAGAGATTGAGAGGAGAAAGGTTATGGGAATCGTTGTTATGTTGTAACAGCACCCTTCCCCTTGAGGAACAGAAGTAGACAGTAGGCCCTCTTCACCCTAAGTCACAAGAGGAGACTTTAAGAAGACCACTGGGAGAACTTAAGGTCTAGGGAACATGGGAGTATTTACTTTCCCTTTGGAAAATCCAAAAAGCTAGAGAATTGCTGGCTAGTTGTTCAGAGGGCAGAGATAAGAAGGGGTAATGTGTCTGTGTAGAGTGGCCACTCTGTAACAGGATTTCTGCTTTTCCTGAATTCTGGCAGTAAAATACTGCTCCCCAAGTCTCTTGGGGGCAAACAAAATGGTTTTCCCATGAACCAAATGTGGACCACTCACTTAAGAAAGCCAGCATGGGGTATTTTTTTAGGTTATGCCCAAAAGCATGACCAAGACTGGTGAACAGTCCTCTGCAGAAAGAAGCTAACTAAATAAAGCCAAGGACCACAGCAGGATGAGATGCATTAGCTCTTGTATTGGAACCCATATGGAGAGTGGAGTGGTCTTAGAAAAACCCATGAAAATGCTCATGAGAAAGAGTCCACTTTAAACATCTACCAAGTCCAGAAAGTGCCAATGCTAGATCATGAAGATAGTACTAGTTGAGCCGCAAATTTTCTTGTAAGCCACTTCCATTAAACCCCTCTGTCCCCACATTCTAACCTTGGGAGGGACCATAGGCCTAACCAAGACAGAGTTAGAGTACCCTTGTGGAGAAAGAGAGAAGCAGCAGACTGCAGTCTCCTTTCTCTACCTCCTCTCCTGGACTGGTAGCTTTGTCTGCTATGGTCAAGGAGATAAGCCTTTAAACTCGAAAGCCAGATTTAAATTTTGACCTTATATTGTGATGGTTAAACTGAGACTGAAGTTTAAACATATAACTCTTTCTGATATCTAAGAATGACCAGAAAAAAACATGAAGATTGCTTGAATTTTCATCCAGGGATCAGGGAAGAAGCAGCTTCACAGAAAGGGTAATGGAAAAAAATAATTTGTTTGATGAATGTACACTACAAATCCTATTTATTCAATATGCTAAATATAATCTTCCTGTATATTTTAAGCAAACTTCTCCAAACTATACTATTGCATATATACATATGTGCATATATGTGTATACACATGTGTACAGAATAATGTACTTTTCCCTCCTACTATGAATATCTGCTTTCAGCAAAAAACAATCTAGACTTAGCTATATGTGGGACAGTTGCTTCTTCACAATATGATTTCCAGTTTTTCTGAATTATTTTACTTATTGAGCAGGAATATAGTACTACAAATGTGAAATTACAGTTTGGCTTGAGAGAAATGTTTTGCCATATGCAACATTGAGCCTTTAGTAGATAGCAAAACCATTACAGTTGGAAATTCAGTTAGAATCTAGCTCCTATCCAGGATGAGAAAGTGTCTAATTTTCTCCCCAGAGTAAAGATTTTCAAATTTGTGTGGCCAATGGCCACAGCTGTTTTCTCTGCTAAATTTCACTGGGATCAACGTGCCTTGATTTATTGTATATAAGACCCATAAATGGATGGAAGGAAAAAAGCAATAGAGCTAATTCAAATCAGAAAGAATTCTGAATAACCAATGACTGTTGAGGAACTACTAATTCTACACATTCCCAAGTCACCTGATATAGATACCCAGAGGAGAATGCTGGGAATGGAGAATAAAGGGCAACTCCAGTGATTTCTTTTGGATGCACTCATTTATAATATGAAGCAGATTTAGCATGTTAGCCATAATTTGATTTTAATATCTTTATTAGGATTGCCTTTTCATATTCATTTGAAATTAATTTTTCAGAATTCAGAAATTTAGGAGCATCTGGGTAGTTCAGTTGGTTAAGTGTCTGCCTTCGGCTCAGGTCATGATCTCAGGGTCTTGGGATGGAGCCCTATTGGGCTCCATGCTCAGTGGGGGGAGCCTGCTTCTTTCTCTCTCTCTGCTCCTTCCCCCTGCCTGTATGCTCTCTCTCTCTTACTAAAAAAAAAAAAAAAAAAAAAAAAAGGAATTCAGAAATTTAATTCTAAATACTGTAAAAATTACAATACTTGCATTGGCAGCAAAAATGTCACACTCTTTAAAGAATGTATACAGCTAAATCAATCTTCATGGTAGTTTGGTATAAAGTTAGAAAAATAATTTTTAGTATTTTTCTTATCTAAATTCTACAATAATGCCTTTCTTTATGATAATAATTTTTTTAATGGTATAAAGTTCAGTAGTACTTTATAAATTCTGGGAACAGATCTTCTACCTTTTATTTTTTTGGTTATAAAATGATATATTTAAAATCCCAAATAGATCATTTAAAAAAATCATGACGTAATGATGATATTATACCATCAGTCTCTCTTTAAATGTAGGTTTTATTTTATATTCATCACAGACTGCACTTTCTTTAATTATTTTTACCATTTCAAATTCTGGAGGGAGAGAATATCCAACTACAAAGTAAGAATTAACTTATAAAAAAAAACAAATGAAAAAAAACAGCATAAAGCATTGAGGCTATTAGTTTGAATAAGCTACATCCCAAAATTTCATATTCTTTTAAAAACCACAGAATAAGCTCCATGAAATGTTTGCTTCAGAAACAATTTCATCTATGTAAGTAATTTTATGGTAATCTTCTTAGAGAGAATCCTACATACTCTTATATATATTTCACTTAGGTAAGTTTTTAACTCAACATTTTCTGTAATACATATAGACACAGTGACTTGTTAAAGAAAATAAATTATAAAAGAGATAAATTAGGGATAAACTACTTTCCCTTCAAAGGGATATTTTACTTAGTAAGTTTTTTCTTATCTCACAGATCTTTAAAATAGTTGTAATTTTAGTGTTTTTAAATGGGAGTTGATTTACTGGAAATATGTGAGAAATTGTGCAGAAATTATAAAACCTTTTCTAGAAAGTGGTAAAATATATGCATTTCCTCCTAATTATAAGTATTTATAAAGCCTCTTTAATGCTGGGGGGAGGGGGTCGGGAAAGGTGGGTGGGGTAATGGACATTGGGGAGGGTATGTGCTATGGTTAGTGCTGTGAAGTGTGTAAACCTGGCGATTCACAGACATGTACCCCTGGGGATAAAAATTTGTTTATAAAAAATAAAAATTTAAAAAAAATGCTTTAAAATGTTTAAAAGTTTAAGTGCTTTAAAATGTAACAAGCATTTAAAAAAAAAAAAACTACTGCAATACCATGTAGAGTAAATTAAAAAGAATTTCTGGGGCACCTAAGTGGCTCAGTCAGTTAAGCATCAGACTCTTGATCTCAGCCCAGGTCTTGATCTCAGGGTCATGAGTTCAATTCCCACACTGGGTTTGGAGCCTACTTAAAAAACAAACAAAAAGAATTTCTGGAATTAGTCCACTTGTTGAAAGTTCATTTCCTGGGGCATCTGGGTGGCTCAGTCATTTAAACGTCTGCCTTCAGCTCAGGTCATGATCCCAGAGTGCTGGGATTGAGTCCCACATTGGGCTCTCAGCTCAGTGAGGAGCCTGCTTCTCCCTCTACCTCTGCCTGCTGCTCTACCTACTTGTGCTCTCTCTCTCTGGCAAACAAATAAATAAAATAAAAAAGAAAGTTCAGGGCGCCTGCGTGGTTCAGTTGGTTGGGCGACTGCCTTCGGCTCAGGTCATGATCCCGGACTTCCAGGATCTCGTCCCGCTTTGGGCTCCCAGCTCCCTGGGGAGTCCGCTTCTCCCTCTAACTTTCTCCTCTCTCATGCTCTCTCTCACTCATTCTCTCTCAAATAAATAAACAAAATCTTTAAAAAAAAAAAAAAAAGAAAGTTCATTTCCCTCCTTTACTTCGGCAGTTATTTTGGTCACAGTGACAAAGTATAATTGGTTACCAATGGTCTATGTATAATGCTGTCAAAACCTTGAGTCTTTCCTTTTCTTGTCATCTCTTTTCCATTAATCAATTCAGAAAAAAGAAATCATTCCCACATTTTATCTTTTGATTTGCCTTTTACTTGCCTATTTTTGTCTTTTCATATATAATGGACACAATTCGTGACTGCCTTCCTTTCCCCTTATTATACTACTTTAGCTTATGCTCTCTAACTTCATGTTGTTATTTTTCTAAGTTTCCTCTAGATGTCATGAGAAATTACCTTGATGCAATTGTAGCCTCTAAGTACACAACAAGCCAAGCTATCCCAGGGGTCATGGAATAGAAGGCTCACAGACCAGAGATTCTCAAATTACACATCCCTTAAAAGCAAGAAGAAAGAGGTGGGGTAAGTTACCACACTTAGGATAGGGTACAAATGGGAAGCACCAAACTCCATGAATCCCAAGTTATGCATTGTTCATATGTGTGCACTCTCTTTCTCACTCTGTATGTGTCTGCTGCATTAGTCTTCCTCACTGATGACCTGGGGACAGAATGACATTCAGGCAGGGAGGTCAACAGAGAGAAGGTACCTGGGGCCAATGATAGACACACCATTAAAGAGAAGCAGTGTCAAATACTCTTTTTTTTTTTTTTAATTTTATTCATTTATTTGAGAGAGAGATTACAAGTAGGCAAAGAGGCAGGCAGAGAGAGAGGGGGAAGCAGGCTCCCCACCAAGCAAAGAGCCCGATGTGGGGCTTGATCCCGGGACCCTGAGATCATGACCTGGGCTGAAGGCAGAGGCTTAACCCACTGAGCCACACAGGCGCCCCCAGTGTCAAATATTCTTGGCCATAGCTTTAGTTTGCCAATTAGACAATAGCCAATACCTATACTTATTATCAGCAATTCTTAGGTAGAGTACATTTGGGTCCAGAATATGACCGTGGTGGCCCTTGTAAGGGCGACACTGATGAGGGACAGAAGCAGAAAAATCTTCACCTTTGGCCCAGAAGGCTGACCTACAGCCTGCACAGTTTCAATAAGGATCAAATACATGCTAGTTGCTACATTATTTAAGGGTCTCATGACTATCTGTAAATCTTGCCAATAGTTAACACTGAACTGAATGATAAGCACTAGGGAAATCTTGAGATGTAATTTTACGAGTAGAACTTTGAAGACGACATTCATGATCTAATTCGCCCTGCACCATCCCTTCCCTGTTGAACACTAAGCATATAACCACCAGTTTTATACAGCAAAAGCACAGCTCCTTTTGCCCACAGGTCCTTTCCCAGTGCTACTTAAATAAGAGACCGAAGATGTCTCAAGACTTCTTGCTGGATTGTTGTGTTCAACAATTCCACAACAACATGGTTGTCAGCCTAGACGTGGTATGACCATGGTTTGGTGTTCCCATCACTTTCTATCTATAAACAACATTCTTGCTTGCTCCATCATAAATTTCACTTAGTCTATCTTGCTTTACATCTTTCAGGTTACTTAGTATCTATTTTTAGCACATCTTATGAGCTCTGCCTACATCTCACAATCTACTTGCTTTCTCATTATTCATACTTTACCATATCCAATGGGATTCATCCATCCCATTCTCTGCTCTCTAGCAGAACTGATTTTCTATAAGAACACAGCAAATTAGCATTACTTTAACCAACATTTAAATAGTTTTCTTCATCTATTCAGTGAAATGTATAGATATTAGGAAGTCTGTATTATTTTACTCTTTTCACCTTGCCTTTTCTTACTTTCCTCTCAGTTTTGATCATTTAGAAAAGACAAAAGGGATGTTTGTGCAAATTCCCCAAATAAATCACATTTATTCAATTTTCTATGCATTTCCATTTGATAATGACATATAGGCTATTAAATATATCTCTTCTTACTTTATATTCTAGGAAACCAATGCTTTAAGATATTTTAATGTAATTACAATACCCTTTAAAAAATCTATGACAAGTGATAAGAAAAACAATCTTCATCTCTGTTTCTTATGTAGTCCATGTATTTGACACACAGGCTTATTAAATATTCTCTTGTGCCACAGCTATACCACATTTTAGCAACTGAGCACACACACACACAAAATACAGACTGGGAAACTTTCTGCACCTAATAACCATAAATGAAT
The DNA here is from genome assembly GCA_004024625.1 of Mellivora capensis. Lineage (NCBI taxonomy): Eukaryota > Metazoa > Chordata > Mammalia > Carnivora > Mustelidae > Mellivora > Mellivora capensis. The sequence continues at coordinate 15,499 of PISX010011878.1, read as the reverse complement.
TTCCAACAACAATGTAGATGCAGAATTCTAACTGGCAGTCTATTTCTCCCCAACACAGCTACCCACAACCAATCTTTCCAAGAAAGCTCAGATAAGTTACAGAGAGTTAGCCCTAATCAATAGGTTCACCAATAAACATCTATTGAGTGTGTTCTTTACAAGGCACTGGCAGACAGCAGAAATTATCAGCAGATTCTGACATTCATTTTACCTTTAGAGCTTTCCTAAAAAGTTCTACTAACCAAATGTTGTATTTTTTAAAAAGTCATTTGGAGCCTCTTCATCTTAGGAGAATTTTTCTCTTACTCAATTATAAATCCATAAATTCATAAAATGTACAAGAAAGAAGGCATGTTTGGAGAAAAGAGACAAAAACATCAATATGCCTGGACAACTGGGTTTATAAAGGAGAGCAGAATGAAGCTGGGCAGGGTGGCAGAGTATTGCTCAGCATATAATGCTAAGTGGTGTAGATTTTTATCCTCTTGAACCTAGTACTATCCAGTATAGTAGACACTAGCCAAATATGATTAATTAAATTTAATTAACTAAGTCAAATAAAAATTCAGTTTCTTGGGTATATCAGCCAGGTTTCAAATCCTCAGTGGATACATAATGGCCAGTGGCAACTATATTGGTTAGTGAAGGAGCACATTTCCATTATTCTAGAAAGTTCTGTTGGACAGTGCTGCCCTATAGACATTGAGGAAACATGTAAAAATTTTGAGCAGAGTTTGAAATGATAAAATTATAATTTTCCAAGGATCTCTAGGAAGAAATTAATAAACTGGAAAATGGTAGCGTGATTAGGATATGAACCAGAATGCACATCATACTCAGACTGGGGTTGTAGAAATGAAGACTAGTATGTGTGTTTGTGTTATGGTTGGGGTCAGGGAGAGTAACAAAGTAGATATGGAGGGTGAAGGAAAGACAGAGTGCTTCTTATTTAGGAAAATGGGTGGGTATTAATCCTATTCTCTGAAATAGGAAACTGTAAAGGAGTGGAATATATATATTTGAGAGGACAGGGGTGGATGATAAATCTAGATTATATACCTGTTAAGTTTGAGATTGTGAGGGGTATTTTAGTAAGGCAATACAATAGGCAGTTGTATTAGTAAGGCAATACAATAGGCAGTTCGATATATAAATTAGTAAGGCAATACAATAGGCAGTTAGATATAGAAATTTTGAAGTCATTCTCAAGGAGTTTAGGAGGAGATATATTAAACGTTACATGGATTTCTCATTACTTCCCTAAAATCAGTACCTAGAGGTGAAATTTTTTTTGAACAGTATGAATTATAAGTGGAGACTTTCCAGATTTCTTCTTCCTCCTTTCCCCACAACACACACTCCCTGGTGACTCTTACATTGCCATGATGAACAGATGTTATGCATAGGCATGTACAGTACTCTACAGATGAACTGATGGTGTCTGGTGCTTTATAATGCATTGGTTGGGAGACAGATTTCAGAGTTATAACACTTTCTTTGTAAAAACAACAACCTTCCTCCAGATTCCAATGATTTTGTAAATACTATAAAGTAGAACACATTTACATCTTTATTAGTTTGGTTGTCAGGCAAGAAAACAGAAATCACTAAAAAAGTTCTAAAACAGCATTTGCTATGGGGAAATGTTGACATAGGTGTTGAAGGCTAGAAGAGCAAAACAGGAAGGTGAGATTAAATTAGAAATTCCTAATTGCTGGAAGTGGCTACCAGTCCTAGAGCTGGTAGAACAGAAGGTGGGGGCGGTATTATCAAAGTCTGAGAGCAAACTCACTGCTGGGGATGCTACATGAGGACAGGAAAAGGGAAGGCAAGACCACTGGAGGGGCTGATGCAATTGGCTCTGGGACTTTTAAAGGGCACAGATGTCTCCCTGGATACCGGATGCAGAGAGTGAGAGAAAAGAACAACAGCTTTCCCGTGTTCCACCTACGATTTTCTGCTTGTGTTTCTTCCTGGGAGAGTCATACAGAAAGCCATTTGACAAAGAAGGCTGACAAATGTAGTCTATAGACTCTCAGGCCAACTATCATCACAGAGCAGAGTTTAGGCGAGTGTGGGGCTCAAAGACCACAGGCAAATAACCTACACCACGCTCTACCAGAAGGAAAAAAAAAAGTAAACTACAAAAAAAAACCAAAAACAAAAAACCTTACTTATTTGGTTTCTAGTCTTTGACAGACTTGATAAACTCTAAGGTTCTATCACAAAATGCTCAATAAATATCCATAAATATTTGAATGAACAAATGCCTATCCCTATCCTGATAAATAGTTCAGCTTAGTACTCAACTTACATGATTGGCAGGAGATGCAACTGATTTTTAATGAAACACCGGAATTCATATGTACAAGTTAGTATTATCTTTTAAAAGATAAAAGATCTGTGAAAGTTAGCATACTTTCAAACAGTGCTGTCATTACTCAAGGGATATTTAGAACTCCTTTTGAAATTGCCTTTCAGAGCTAGTTCTTGAGAAATACATGATAATTAGGAGAATGTATCCCTGCCCACTTTGGGCCTAGTCTGAGTCACCTGGTTTTGATCTGGAAGATTTATTTGGTTTCAAAAATGAAATCCACTCTCAAAGAATAGACTTGTTACTAATGTTGGTTAAGTACTTGCCACAATTTCCAATTAAACTTGAGGCAACATGATGTCTTAGCCGACTTCTGCTACTTTGAATTTGGAATAGGACAACAAATGTGGTAGATAATAATAGTAGTAACTTAAAATGGTCTTTATTGCCTTTCTATAAAGAGAGGAAAATCATCACTGTGCCCTGCTCACCCACACCCTCCCTAATTTCAGTAAGCTCTTTCCATATCCCAGGGCTATTTCCAGCTAAGACAAATGTATAAGCACAAATGTATAAAAACAAAAAGTGCCGCTAGGCTCTGACGTCTAGGACATGAACCAAGACCACGTTTTACTATCATCCACTTCCCTAAAGGGAAGAATCCATATACTTTTCCACTTGCCATATCCATACAGCATTCTGGTAAAACAGGAAACTTCTCAAGGGCTAGTGAAGTGTGGAGCACAGGCAGATGCAATGGTTGTTCCCTGCCTGAAGGGAAACCCAAGTAATAATAAGAATCTTAATAAGCACCTCCACGACACTATGTGCCAGGCTCCGTTTATCTTTGCCTTCACAGTTCTGTGAGGTAGGCACTTCTATAACTCCCATTTTACAAATGAGAAACCCGGGGCTCACGGAGGTGATTAACTAGCCAAGACTACTCATTCTCGAAGGATAGTCCAGGGTTCAAACCTGACACTCTGGTTCGAGTTTGTGCTCTCAGTGAAGAACTGCTATCTGGCAAAATTTAAGCCGTCAGTACTGGCAACCGGGGAACTAATGGAAAAGGGAATCAACAGAACGGTCCACACCTCGTAACCAGTGCTGATACACCAAAGGGGCCTGATGCCCCACGGGAGGGCAAACGAGAGGCCAGGAGGCAGACCCACTCTGGAGCGGCTCTGACAGACGCAGTCGCAGGCCGCAGAGGTGCTTCCGAGACCGATCCGCCGCCACAACATCCCTCATTGGGTCCCTTCCTGGCAGCGTCAAATCGCGGGCGTCCAGAAGGAGGTGGGACTTCCGGGCTCCGTGGAGCCAATACTGGCCGCGCCGGAAGTACCTATTGAGGAAAGGGTGAGGGATACCTGGTGCTTGAAGATCCCGGTGAATCTTGTGTTCCACAGACTCAGAAGAAAAATCGGGTGGTTTTTCATCCGCTAATTGTCAGGTTTTGGGGGCAGTGGGAAGCAGGAGTTGGGACATGGACAGCCGCTTGCAGGAGATCCGGGAGCGGCAGAAGTTACGGCGACAGCTCCTTGCACAGCAGGTCCGCGGCCCAGGGAGGAATCGAGAATGCGCGTGCGCGGTTCCCTTCTCTTCCTCCTCCCCCTCTTTCTTTTCTGTCTTTGCCTATGCAGTGCGGCGCTTCCTTCCCTGGTTCCGCAACCCTGATCCCTAGGCCTCCCTGCCTTTCTTGCTCTTAACTGCCACAGTACCCTGAATATTCTTCATCTGTGCCGCGGTCATTATGTTGCTAAACGGGACGCCACGATTGGTCTTCAGCAACCATTATGGAATGCGCGCCGAGTGTCTGGCGCAGGGCTCAATGATGGGGATACAAAGCTTCGGTCTTTGTAAATAAATTACCGTAGTTCGCTCCAGGAAAAGTGGTTTGTTATCCCTTACGTTTCTCTAAACTATTTAAATGGTCGTCTGTGTCAGGCCTTTCTTCTTAGTACCTAGTTCTTGAGATTGTGGCTTCCTTGTGAAATAGATTTATAGTATTTTCTTTGGGGTCATATCTAAAGACTGCATTAGAAGTAGCCTGAGTGTAAATTTTAGTTTGTACATCTTGTGTGTTGCTAAGTACTGTATCTTCGTCATCACCCACCGCTAATATTTGAATTCTCACTCTGTTTAAGCCACAGTAAACAGTTGGAATAGATATCATTGACTTCACTTACCAACTAATGAAACAGGCTAGAGAGGTTAGGTAGTTTTTGCCCCGTGTCACTCACCGCTAGGCCAGAACATTGAACCCAGGTGAGTCTCTCCAAAGCTCGTGTGTATATTAACACTTGATCAGGAGAGTACACATGCAGAAAATGCAGATGTACACCTCTACGTAGAGTCAGAGTTTGTGTTTCCCATCCTACCATTCATATCACTAAAAGTGATGGAGGAAATACTACGAGGTTTTAATGAGGCAACTTACTGTTATTTCTCAGTAATGAATCTTGGTTTTAGTAAATGAGAATTTGAAACCTATATATGATCTGATGAAAAGGTTTATGGTTTTTTTTATATATATATAATATATATATGGTTATATGGTTATGGTATGTATAACCATATATGGTTATCGTATATATAGTGTTAAAAATGTGGGAATTTGGAATCAGACCTGTTCTGTCCCTCTAGCATTGTGATCTGGGACATATCAGGTATCTTTTCCAAGCCTTCTTTCTTGTACCTTCTTTTATTGTGTTGTCTTCAGAATATTCAGTAGCTTTGTTACCAAGTAAGGTTCTTATTTTTTAGTTTTTTTAGATTTTAGTTTTAGTTTAGTTTTCTTTGACTCAAAATGCATTCATAAATAGTTAGTTTTGTGTCTTATTATACACGAGGGGATCTAGTAAGCCTCTGGCAATTCAACTATGAATAAAAAATGGTCCTTACCCTAAAAGAGCTTGCATAGTGCAAAAAGTTTAATGATGGGTGCCGTTTATTAAATATCTTTAATGAATCAAGACTCTGCGAAGCTTTTTATATACATTATCTTCAGTCCTACAAGTCAGATGCTATTTGCATCTTATAGATGCAGAAAATAGAGCTCAAAGAATTTAAGTTACACGCTGAAGTCCACAAAGTTTATAAGCTTGCAAGCTTGTAGTTTTAGGCTTTTCCATGCTCTTTCCAGTACACTAGCTGCTCCCTAGTCTTCTAGTTGGTTAGGAACTATTTCCACTTAAGTAAGGATGATTAAGTCTGATATCATCAGTGACAGACCTCCACTTTAGCAACTAATTCCAGCGTTTCTTTCAGTTGTTTTCTCTATTTGAACAACACAGATTACTCTCCAGAATGTGGTTTGTGCAATTTATACTTTATGATTTTTTTAAGTTGTACTTCTTCCTTTTTTTTTTGCTTTTATCATTTATTTTTTTAAAGAAAATTTATTTCCTTTTTTTAGTGTTCCAAAATTCCTTGTTTATGCACCATACTCAGTGCTCCATACAATACGTGCCCTTCATAATACCCACCACCAGGCTTACCCAACCCCCCACCACTCCCCTCTAAAACCCTCAGTTTGTTTCTCAGAGTCCACAGTCTCTCATGGTTTGTCTCCCCCTCCGATTTCGCCCAACTCACTTCTCTCCATCTCCCAACATCCTCCATGTTATTCCTTATGCTCCACAAGTAAGTGAAAACATATGATAATTTACTCTCTCTGCTTGATTTATTTCACTCAGCATAATCTCTTCCAGTCCCTTCCATGTTGATACAAAAGTTGTGTATTCATCCTTTCTGATGGAGCCAAAATACTCTATTGTATATATGGACCATATCTTCTTTATCCATTCCTCTGTTGAAGAGCATCTTGATTCTTTCCACAGTTTGGCGACTGGCCATTGCTGCTATGAACATTGGGATACATATGGCTCTTCTTTTCACTACATCTGTATCTTTGGGGTAAATACCCAGTAGTGCAATTGCGGGGTCATAGGGAAGCTCTATTTTTAATTTCTTAAGGAATCTCCACACTGTTTTCCCAAAGTGGCTGCACCAGCTTGCATTCTGTCCTCCTTCCTTTCTGATTTCTGTGCATCTACTGTAGCACAGCTAGGTCAGAACATTGTAATGAAAACTGTCCTCATCTCTCTGGCTAAGGGTCTTCTTCCAGCTGGTTTTCATTGCCCATACTGTTGAGTACACTACTTACATTACTTATTGTTATACAGAATATAAATGTCAGCAACTTACACCTGCTTTTTACTTAGCTATAGCTTTGTTCCAAAAAAATCGTATATGCTTTTAAATGATACCATATTGTTGAAATTATTAAAATAACATATTTAGTGCTTCCATAACAGAAAATCTATGATTTACTTATTCCAGTCATTCCACAGTTCTGTTTTTTGTTTTTGGAGCATGTGAGGACAATTATATATGTGAGCAGAATTTTAACTTAAAGCATTTCTATTGTAATACATTGTATTCTAATGTAGGAAATCTAATAGGTTCATTCAAATATTGAGCATCTACTCTGAGTCAGGCATTATACAAGCTGCTGAACATACAGATACCAAGAAGACAGAGTTCATCGCTTAGAGAACTTACATGTAACTTGCAGAGCAGTAAACAAAAGTAAAGATAAAATAATTCAAGTGTAAAATAAAATAATCAGAAGTTGTGATAAAGACCTTGAAACAATATAAACAGGAAGTAAACAAAAGTAAAACCTAAAATAATTGAAAGTTGTGTTAAGTACTATGATCCAAATAAGGAAATAAAAAGAAAAGTGGAAGGAGGCTACCTATTCTATGTACTCCTTAAGGAAATCACTTGTCCTCATCTGAGACCTGAAGAGAGAGGAGTCAGTCATGGGAAGATTAGAAATCATTTTAACTATGGGAAGTAGATTTGTCTTTTAACTAATGAGAATAGGGTTCAGGAAGATTTTATGGAAGAGTTAAAATGTCAGGAACATTTGATATATAGTAAGAGATCTGTCATTGGAGAAACCTTAGGGGAGTCATGAAGTAGGCAGACTAAAAAGGCAGTGGTGATTGCTTAAGATCAAGGCTAGGGACTTGTAGCTCTGATATTTTAGTATATTCCCTTTCCTGAGCTAAAGGGACTATTTAATGCAGATTTCCTCTGCCCTGCTTAAAAATATAAAATTGTTCCTCATGGCCTCTAAGTTGCATTCTGCAGTTGTTCATTTAGCTTTTATTTATTTATTTTTTTAAAAAAGATTTTATTTATTTATTTGACAGAAGTCTCAAGTAGGCAGAATAGGCAGAGAAAGAGGCGGAAGCAGGCTCCCTGCTGAGCAGAGAGCCCGATGTGGGGCTTGATCCCAGGACCCTGAGACCATGACCCGAGCCAAAGGCAGTGGCTTAACCCACTGAACCACCCAGGTGCCCCTTTGGCTTTTAAAGATGTCCATGAACTGGGTGCCTGGGTGACTCCGATGGTTAAGCATCTGCCTGTGGCTCAGGTCATGATCCCGGGGTCCTGGGATTGAGCCGCATCCGGCTCCCTGCTCAGTGGGGAACCTGCTTCCCCCTTCCCCATCTATCTCGCCCTGCTTGTGCTCTTTCTCTTACTCTCTCTCAAATAAATAAGATCTTTAAAAAAAAAGATGTCCATGAACTGATCCTATATTGTGTAGCCAGCTTATCTCACTAGTTATTTGTTGTATTTTGCAGAATTTCCCTGACTGCCAAACAGAATTTGTATTACCATTTTTAAGGTATTATTAAAATTCAGTGTTGTGCCTATAAATCATTGTATAAAGACTTGGCTTGAATAAAACTGGATAAATATTTATTACAGCACAAGATAAATAAGGTATAATATAAGAGCTGATGGATACAAAGTGTTAATGCCTACCACCTACCTATATACACTATATGTGAGCTGCTTTTTTTGTTTTTACTACTACTACTAAGTTATGTTTTATTATTTACTTGAAAAGTAGAGGATGGCTAAAATTGTCTTAATTTCAAATACAACTGAAGGTATAAAATGCTTGCTAACGCTCAGATTTGTTCCGAATTAACATGGTTTTGTTCCAAGGTATCTCCTGTTTTTCCTGCAAGGTAATTAATTCATTTGCCTGCTGAAGGAGTTAGAGTTTGTTTGTTCCAAGTACAAATGAAGATAATCCTCCAAATTTCATGTTTCATCGAGCATCTCGTTTGTTTTCAAGTACCTGATATAGTCAATGTTGCTAGCCAGGCAGGAAAGGCTATCCAGTGCATTATGATCTAATTTTTGGTTTTTGTCTTTTCTCAGTTGGGAGCAGAGAGTGCTGATAGCATTGGTGCTGTGTTAAATAGCAAAGATGAGCAGAGAGAAATTGCTGAAACAAGAGAAACTTGCAGGTCAGTTGAATCATTTTTTTTTTTTAGCGACATGTTAATATTGTGAAAGGGTTATTGTTTGCTTTTTTAAAAAATTTTATTAGAGACAGGGCGAGCATTAGTGGGCTGAGGGGCAGAGGGAGAGGGACAAGCAGACTCCCCGCTGAGCAGGGACACTCCCCCCTTCCCCCGCCATTATGGGGCTTAATGCCAAGATCCCAGATCATGATCTGAGCCAAAGGCAGACGCTTAAGTGGTTGAGCCACCAAGGCACCCCTGGTTATTGTTTTGACAAACAAATAATCCTAGGTATGAATTGTGTTATGACAAGCATCAAAGTAAAGATTTCAGAAATACTGATTTTGGGTTTTTAGTATTCATGAACTATGAAACACTTTCTGAATATAGTAAGTTCTCATTCATAAAGTAGTTAGAATGGAATTTTAGACTAAGAATTAGCTTATATACCATGAATTAAATAGTTATATTTACAAATTCTTATAAAGAAAAATATACTTTACCCTAAAAGTGGTATTCATTTGGTAGTTCATAAAGCACTTCAGAATTTTTCAGTATTCTGGTTATTAATTTGAATATCAATTTTGCTTAAGGCAATTCAGAATGATATATAATATAGAAGTTTCTTTTTGCCATACATTCATTATAAAGGCTTATTTTCTGATTTGGTTGCTTTCTCATAAAAGTAAAATACAGAATTGACAATCAGGTTGTGTGATTTTTTTTTTTTTAATTTATAAACTAGATGAATGAATAAATACTGTTTAATCAGAAAAAATGTGCCTTGTTCTGTTTTTGTAAACTTATTTAATATTACTAATAGCTGCCATTTATACATCTTTCTATATCTGTGTGTGACACTTGAGTTTTAATTTTCAGGGCTTCCTACGATACCTCTGCTCCAAATGCAAAACGTAAGTATCAGGATGAAGGAGAGACAGATGAAGACAAAATGGAAGAATATAAGGCAAGTAGAGAACAGGGCAATTTTCTGGTCAAGAGAAATCTAAATCCTGGGGCGCCTGGGTGGCTCAGTGGGTTAAAGCCTCTGCCTTCGGCTCAGGTCATGATCCTGGGGTCCTGGGATCAAGCCCCACATCAGGCTCTCTGCTCAGCAGGGAGCCTGCTTCCTCCTCTCTCACTGCCTGCCTCTCTGCCTATTTGTGATCTCTGTCTGTCAAATAAATAAAATCTTAAAAAAAAGAAAGAAAAATCTAAATCCTTACAATAATAGATTCTTTTTCTTTTAAATTTATTTTTATTATTTTTTTAAGATTTTATTGATTTCTTTGAAAGAGAGAAAGTGCACAGAGGGAGAGTGCAGACTCCCCGCTGTGCAGGGAGCCCAACATAGGGCTCAGTCCCAGGGGATCATGACCCAAGCCAAAGGCAGACACTGAGCTACCCAGGCGCCCCACAATAGATTGTTATCCAGGAAAAATAAATTTAATAAAAGCTCAATTTTAAGCTTTCTAAAGTAAATGACAGTAGCCTATGTATACAGGCATACCTTGGAGATACTGCAGGTTTGGTTTCAGACCATCACAAAGAAGTGAATATCGCTGTAAAGCAAGTCAAGTGAAATTTTTGGTCTCCATTGCATATAAAAGCTATGTCTACACTATCTTATAGTCTGTTAAATGTGCAGTAGCATTAATATCTAATAAAGCAAGATATATACCTTAATTTAAAAATACTTTATTGCTGGGATGCCTGGATGGCTTAGTCAGTTAAGGATCTGCCTTCCTTCGGCTCTGTTTGTGATCCCAAGGTCCTGGGGTCAAGTCCCACATCGGGTTTCTTGCTCAGCTAGGAGCCTGCTTCTCCTTCTGCGTGCTGCTCACCCTGCTTGTCTTCTCTCTCTCTCTCTGACAAATAAATAAAAAAATCTTTTTAAAAAATGCTTTATTGCTAAAAAATGCTAGCCATCTTTTGAGCTTTTCAGTGAGTTTTAATCTTTTTTTTTTTTTTGCTGGTGGAGGGTCTTGCCTCAGTGTCGCTACAGCTTCCACATCAGTGCTTGCTGCTTCACCTTACACTTTTATGTTATGGAGATGGTTTCTTTCCTTAAACCTCGTGAACTGACCTTTATTAGCTTCCAGCTTTCCTTCTGTGGTGTCCTTACCTCTCTCAGGCCTCATAGAATTGAAGAGAGTGAGGGCCTTGCTCTAGATTAGATTTTGGCCGAAGGGTATGCTGTGGCTGGTTTGATCTTCTCTACAGACCAGTAAGCTTTTTCCGTATCAGAAATAAGGCTGTTTACTTTCTTATCATCTGATAAAAATAGTACTTTCATATGGTTTTTAACAAAATTGTCCCATTGGTGGTCATGTCTTTCATGATTTGAGCTAAATCCCAGTATTTACAGTATGATGAGATAAATAATATTAGACAATTCAGTCAACAAAGTCAGTAGTTACAGGCAGGTATTTTTTGATGAGAATGAAAAGGAAATTTTTATTTATTATAAAAATAACTACGTAATGAAAAGCATGCAAAGACTTCAGTGTTTGACTTTAATGATAATTTGAAAAATTATATCTTAGGGAAATGAAATATTTATATTGAGTCTTGGGGTGCTTGGGTGACTCACTTGGTTAAGCATCTGCCTTCGGCTCAGGTCATGATCCCAGGGTCCTGGGATTGAGCCTAACATCAAGCTCCTTGCTCAGCAGGGAGCCTGCTCCCTCTCCCTCTGCCTCCTGCTCCTCCTGCTGATGCTCTCTATCAAATAAATAAAATCTTTAAAAAAAAGTTATATTGAGTCTTACTACTCAAGATATCATAAATACATAAAATATTCCTTTAATACATAAAATGTCTACTTAATCTTCCTTTTCCAAGGATGAATTAGAAATGCAACAGGAAGAAGAGAATTTGCCTTATGAAGAAGAGATTTATAAAGATTCTAGTACTTTTCTTAAGGTAAATAAATTTTCATATTATGTCTTCACATTTCAGCTCTATGCATGAAAAAATTTTAAGTACTATTTTCAATATTTTTTCAGTTTTTGAGGAATCATCATTATAAAATAAATAAAATTATTCTTGAAATAATCTTCTGATACTTGGCTATTTAGAATGAGATTATGCTATATCAATGTCTGTAGCCACTAGAGTATTACTGTCATTTTAGTTGTGTTTCCAAATATTACTAATTTTTTTTAATCTATGTATCAACTTCTATTTTGTATGGCCTCATAATAAAAAATAAAGTACAGAGTTAGTGTATCTGCCATTAGAGTAAATACTCTTAATTTTGACTTTTTCTTTAGGGAACGCAGAGTTTAAATCCCCATAATGATTACTGCCAACATTTTGTAGACACTGGACATAGACCTCAAAATTTCATCAGGGATGTAGGTATGTTAGATTTGTTGGGAATATGCTATTGCTAACTCTTGATTACATGCATGTACTTTATCCACTTTGTGGATTATTTCTAACAAAATCATTTTTCCTGGCTTGGCTTTTCTCATTCCAGAATTATTTTTCCTGGCTTCCTATTTTCATTCTCCATACTTCTAGTATACCCTCCTTTCCTTCCTTCCTTCTTCATTTTGGTTCTGTGACTATCCTTCCATTTTTATTTTACCTTCATTTTATTCCCTCTTTGGTGCTTTTCCTTTTGTTTGTAGGCCTGATTTTCTCACCTATATTATTTTTTCCCTTGTCTCTAAAGAATTTAACATTTCATGCAAGCCGACCGTGTTGGCAACAAATTTCCTCAATTTTTTTTTTCCTAAGAAAGTATTTCTCTTTCACTTTAAGAATAATTTCACAGAGTATAGGATTCTTGGCTGGTGTTTTATTCCTTTCAACACTTTAAATATTTCACTCTAATCTTTTCTTGCTTGCATGTTTCTAAGATATTGGATATAACTGTTATCTTTTTGTTTATCAATCTATTTGTTCTTCTGTAGGCATGGTGTTTTTTCCCTCTGGTTTCTTTAGGATTTTTTCTTTATCTTTAACATTGTGTAGTTTGAAAATGATATTCCATAAGTTTAGGGGTTTTTGGCATTATACTATTTGATATTCTCTCTGCTTTCTGGATCTGGTTTGTTGTCTGATATTAATTTGGAGAAATTCTCAGTCATTATTATTTTAGATATTCCTTCTCTTTCTCTCTCTCGTTCTGGTATTTCCCTTACACATGTTACATCTTTTGTAATTGTCCCATGGCTCTTGGATTTTCTAGCTTTTTTTTGTTGTTTTTTGTTTTTTCAGATTTTGTTCTGTGTTTTTCAATTTTTGAGATATCCTCAAGCTCAGAGGTTCTTTCCTCAGCCCCTGTCCAGTTTACTAAGTCCCTCAAATGTATTTCCCCTGCATTTTTAAAAACAGCTTTATTGAGATAATTCATGTACTGTATAGGTCACCCATTTTAAAGGGTATAATTCTAGTTTGTTTTGTTTTGTTTTGTTTTTAGTAAATCCAGTTTGTGCAGTCATTACCACAATCTAATTTTCATCTCCACTAAAGAAACTCAATACCCATTACTAGTTAGTTCCCATTACCTCCTCCTCATCTGTCCCCTAACCTTAAGTAACCATTAATTAACTTTCTATATCTAGCAATTTGCCTATTCTAAACATTTCACATAAGTGGAATTGTACAATATGTGGTATTTTGTACTTGGCACAATGTTTTCAAGGGTTGTTGATGTTGTGGCATAAACCAGTACTTCATTTATTTTGACTGCCAAATAATATTCCATTGTATGTGTATACCGCACTTTGTTCATCCATTCATTTGGGTTGTTTCCACTTTTTGACTGTTATAAATTGCTGCATGAATATTCATGTAAAATTCTTGTGTAAACATATGCTTTCATTTATCCTAGGCATATAGCTAAGAGTAGAATTGTTGGGTCATGTGTTAATTCTCTGTTTAGCTTTTGGGGGGAACTGCACAATTACTTTTCAAAGCAGCTGTACCATTTGACATTCTTCCCAATAGTATATCAGGGTCCCAGTTTCTTCCCATTTACTGTTACCTATCTTTTTAATTATAGCCATCCTAGTGGGTATGAAGTGATAATTTCGCTGGGATTTTGACTTGCATTTTCCTAGTGACTAATGATGTTCGGCATCTTTTCATATTTGTTGGCTATTTAAATACTTTGGAAAAATATCCAAATTCTATGCCTATTTTTAAGTGGTTATTTGCCTTTTTATTATTACATTATAAGAGTTTATATTCTCAATCCAAGTCTCTTATTAGACATATGATTTGCAAGTATTTTCTCCCATTCTGTAGGTTGCCTTTTTACTTTCTCGATGGCATCATTTGCCACACACAAAAAATTTAATTTTGATAACATCTGATTTATTATTTCTGTGTTGCTCACAAGCAACTCTTGAAGTTACTCTTGAAGTAGAAACTGATTTTAGTGTTTTCATGAGCAAATTTAGCTGTAGCGTAAAAAGTTATGATAATGTGAAGTGAAATAAGCCAGTCACGGAACAAATATGCAAATACTTAAGTACCTAGTAGGGTATAATAAATACACTAAAATAGTCAAACTCATGGAATCAGAGAACGGTGGTTATCAGGCTAGAGGAAGGGGAAAATAGGGAATTGTTACTGAATTGAATTGAATTGTTACTGAAATGAATCGGTTATGCAAGATGAATTAGTTCTAGAGATCTACTGTGTAGCATTGTGCTTGTAGTCAGCAATGCTGTTGACTGTAGTCAATAAAATTTAAAAATTTGTTAAGGATAGATCACATCTTAAGCGTTATCACACATGCACAGATGCACACACACACACACACACACACCCCCGAGGAACACAAGAAAACTTCTAGAGGTGATGGATGTGTCTGTTGCCTTGGTTGTGATGATTTCACGGATGGATGCATATGTCTAAATTCATCAAATTCTGTATATTAAATATGTGTGTTTTTATATGTTGGTTATACTTCAGTAAAGCTGTTTTTTATGATAGCTGTATAACTGAATTTCAGGATCCACCTTTATGCTTTTAAGATACATATTTCCCCACAGCAAAGATAAAGTACTTAGGAAACTATTACGGATTGAGAAGAACTTACATTTTCTGTTATAGAAGAGTGAGAGCTGATTCTACTGTGATTAAAACCTGATTATAATAAAATTTTTAAACTTGTTTTATTTGCATTTGTTTTATAAGCACTGATTGAAGAGGCTTTACGAAATTTTCACTTTTACTCTTTGATATAAGGTTATTAATGTCTGTACTTTTGGTTTTTAAATTGAGACGCTTATATGATTTATATTGTTAGGAATATGTTTCTTGGGGTGAGGAGGGAGAAAAACCAAATAAAAGATTTTAGGAATCTTTGATATTCAAAGCCCTACTTATCCCTATAGTTGCTTAAACAGGCATTATGCTGCTTTACCTAAAATCTCTTCTGAGCTCAAAGATCTAAAACATTTTTGAGGACATGGGAACAGTGAGTCTTGTGTTTTTAAGTATGCTTTGTAGGACTTATATATGTTTTTTAAGATCTTAAGCCTCAAAATATATATGGGGATTTGGTTCATAATAACGAGGAGATGTGAAATCTTTAAAATTATAAATATTGATATAAGAAATACTCATAGAGAAAACAGCTTGTCTTGGAGGTGAGAGGGAGTCTACTATTAGGGACTCATTATCTTCTTTTTTTTTTAATTTTTATTTTTTATAAACAAATTTTTATCCCCAGGGGTACATGTCTGTGAATCGCCAGGTTTACACACTTCACAGCACTAACCATAGCACATACCCTCCCCAATGTCCATTACCCCACCCACCTTTCCCGACCCCCTCCCCCCAGCAACCCTCAGTTTGTTTTGTGAGATTAAGAGTCACTTAT
>PISX010011877.1:0-62978 GCA_004024625.1 Mellivora capensis | reverse complement strand
AAAAAAAAATAAGTAAATTTTTTAAAAGGCACTAAAACAAAAATATGTACACAAATGTTCACAGAATTACCCATAATAGCCAAAAAGTGGAAATAAACCAAAGGTCCAGCAACTGATGAATAGATAAACTACAGTATATTCATACACAGCAATGAAGTACTGATACCCAGTATAATGTGGATGAACTCGGAAAAACTTATGCTAAGTGAAAGCCAGACATAAAAGGCTATGTATTGAATAATTCCATTTAGATGAAATGTCCAGAATAGGGAAATCCGCAGAGACAAAGTAGATTAGTGGTTGCCAGGGGCTGGGAAGGGAGAAAATGGAGAGTAACTGTTAAGTTTCTTTTAGGGGTGATGAAATGTTCTGATATTAGATAGTGGTGATCATTGTGCAACAATGTGAATGCAGTAATTCACAGCATACAGAATTATATACTTTAAAATACTAAAAGTGGTAAATTCTGTTATTGTGAATTTTGCCTCAATTAAAAAAATATTGACCCTCCCTAGAGTTCAGTCTTCTCATAGACAAAACAGTCTTCCTAGGTGATCTCACATATTCCTATTTACATTTTTGGCAGACTCCCAGAAATTAGCCTATCCAGCGGGGGGGGCGGGGGGGGCAGACAGGGCAGGGACAAGAGAACAAGAAGCACCCCTCCCTTTTGCACTCTTGGAAATTAATGACCTGCTCTTCTTCTTGCCCTTGTTTGAGTGCCAGGGGGTATGTGAATTAAATGAATGCAATGAAAATTTATTAAGGCCTAATTCATCCCATGGACTGTTTTAGTTCCTTGGGATGGTGGACTGCCCTCAGAAGACAATCAATCAATGAATAAAAACAGTATCAACTGTAAGATGGGTTAAAAGAAAAGTACAGCAGAGTAAGAAACAGTAATAAGAGATCCTTTAGGAAGTGATGTTTGAATAAAGCGGTAAATGGAGTGAGAATTCCTGGCATACGAATGCCTGGAGGGGAAAAAATTGTTCCAAGCAAATGGGACAGCAAGTGCCAAGGCCCTGTGGAGACAGCATATAGCCATTTTCATAATATATTGGGTTTTCAAAGTCGAGAATGAATCTTTAAATATCTTTTCAGCCTCTGCGTAGTTAACATTTTTTACTTTTCATCTCTTAATAAGGTGTTCCTTATCAACCTATTTTCTAATAGTGTAACAATTTTGCATTCCTGGAATAAACCCCACTTGGTTATGCTGGTTTTTATTTCAATGAATTGTCATGTTTGCCAGTATTTCAATTAGGACTTTTTCCATTGATATTTTATAAATAATACTGATATGAAGCTCTAGTCCTTCTTGTTTTTTTTTTAACTGGCATTGTTGAGCTAGACAATAAGACTAGTTTTGATTGCCTAAAATAATGTGTTTCCTATTTTTCAAAGGTTCAATAAAATTTCTCTGTGATACCATCTAGCCCAAGTACTTTTCTTCAGGATGGTAGGGGGAACTAATGATAACTAGCTAAATGACTACTTGTCCTTTTAGTTCTATAGCAATGGATCTTTTTTGGTTGTTTATATTTTCCTACAAAATCACCCAGTTCGCCCATGTTCTGAAATAGTTTTCCACGAGTTGAATAAAGTAGTCCTTTATGAGAATTTTCACTTCCTGTGTGTCAGGCCTCTCTCATAATCAGACTCTATTTTATATATTTTTGCTTGCATTCACATTTGCTTGATTTGATTAGATTACATATTTAAGTATTTTATTGGTTTTTCCTAAGTATAAGATATTGGATTCTGCATGTTTTTTTCTATTCTGCTTCTGTTTTCTAATTAAGCTATTTCTGCATTCATTTTCCTCCCTCAGACTTATTTTGTTATTCCTTCACAAACTTCCTGTGCTGGATAAATAATTAATTTTCATGGTATCTATTAATATAGGTATAAGATAACTAAATTGAATTTGCGTTCTCACAGGCTTTGTTTGTACTGTAATGTCTTCAAGAGAAAAATATACTATATAGTTCCTAAATATTTTTGGTAACAAAGTGCTCTGTTTAGTGAACTACCATGAGTGTCCTATGAAATACACCTTGGGATATGCTGTTTCGGGCATTATGCCTTAGTTAAGAGTCTGTATTCTACAGCTTACTTGCTTAATCTGCTAGAAGCTTTTTATCTTAAATGTAATAAAGATTACTTAACATTAAAAAAATACAATTAAAAATGTTTATTAAGTACTTTTTATAAACTTGGAGTAAATAAGCACTAAGAGAGGGTGTGAATAGAGGAAAATATCAATTGGGTTTAAGTTCCAACTATTAGATGTAAGCACTTCAGGTAAGAGGACTTAGTTCTCTAAGACTCATCAGTGATAGGAAAGATTTTTGTCTGTATCAACTTTCTGAATTTTATTCAAGTGGCAAAGCAGAAAAAAATTACTGTATTTTTCATGAATATCACATTATATCTGTGTATATTCAAATAGATATATATTGTGTGTGTGCATTTGAAGTGCACTCTCCACCTCAAAAACATTGGTAAAATGTCTTAAAGAAATACAATTTTAAGTTTTTAATATGTATTCACTAAATACTACATGCTAGTAGTCTAATGGCAGATTCTTAGAAATTTAAGAAAATTATAGGTGTGGAAGGCCAAAAGGTAAAAAAATTTGAGGAAATTATAGGAAATATGGCTCATTTTTTCTTTGACTTGTAAGAAGATTCTCATTATTCAATTCTATCAACAGATCATCTTTGGTTAAGGGCAGAGAATGTTCTGTGAAAAACTAGTAGAGAGAATCTCTCAAGTCCTTTAAACAACAAAATGGTTTCTGAAATTGGTTCTAGAAAATATTTTAAATGTTCTTGTTCCTCATTAATTCAGCTCAAAAGTATATGCCTTTAAAAAAATACAAACCTATCAGTTGTATTTTTAGAAGAAATTTCACAGGCTTTTTGAATAAATTAATTTTGTAATGTCTAGAATAAGAGATTCCAGTGGATGACTGTGTAGAATCTTCCAAGAGCTTTAAAAATTGTTTGCTTTGTTACAATGTCCAACCCAGACATCTATTCCAGTGCCTTTGCTGATCAGAATTCACTATCAACTTTGGATGCTTGCCCACTTCAAATACTCCCCAAAGTAAGGAGACATTACATCAGCGGTACTGCAGAAAGATTAATGTGCTTTGTTTGGAGATGTAAATGGTAATTATACTTATTGCATATTTCTAGTACTTAGCCTTTTTTACCTGAACCTAAGTGAATCTAGTTGTACATCTGCATATAGTTTAATAATAACAATAATGTGTAGTTAACAGATATTCAGTGGGATATAAAAAAACTTAACTTGGCATTTTCCCAGCTAATTGTTTTTACAGCTTGACTTCACTTATGCATTAGCTACATTCATAAAAAGGTTTACATAAAGCAAATATTTTCATACTAAATCCCATTTTCCCACTGTTGCCCAATACTAAATCTTGAGTTGAATTTCTATAAGAAAATGTTGGCTCTGACACAACATAAAAATTTCAATTAAACAAAAAAACAACAACAAAAATTTTCAATTAAATATCTAAACGTGTATACCAAGGAATAAATACATTTAATCAATTATTTTAAAAAATATATTTTATCCTCTTACTTGCAATAAAAACTAAACAAATGGATAACCATTTGTTTCATATTCCCACAATCATTTTTTTTTAAATGCAGAATTTGGAGTGACTTCCATAGAAGCTAAAAGTGGAAATATAATTTATTAGCTGGACCTGCCACATGGAAATATGCTGTCAGATAGAGTCAAGCAATACAAGTAGTATCAGATTATTGATAATAATCTTTTAAGGATCTTAAAAATATCTTCTGCTCTTGGTAATACACTTTTGACATTTCTTTATAATCCACACCAGATGATTTATTGGAATTATACAGATCATTTGGAGCCAGTACCATCGTCTGACTTGAAACTACTTTTCAAAGAAATGGGAAAAAGGACCTAATTAACTACCTGGATCCTTTTGCAGTATAAAAAGTAACTTTCGCTAAAACAACAGAGTACCTGGGACTTTTAGAAAACTCTTCTACCTTTAATTACAATTATTTAGAGGTAATATTAAGTAATTTATTTTTTTCTGCACAAATCCTCTGGGGAATACTACATGTATTGCAATTATCCATGTTCTCCTTTTCCTGTAGATAATAGAGGTATGCTTTTCATCAATAAGTTATTGTTGATTGTGTCTTATTCCAGGATGTACGCTAAGTTGAGAACATCAAAACTTCTTTATTTTTGCTTCAGGCAAAATACCTGTACCTGAGGCACAATCATGGCAGCAAGTAAGACCATACTGGTAAAAATAGGACGCTGATATGCAGTCTGACTATCATACATGGAAAAGGTTGAGTAATATTTAGTATGAAAGGCTAAGAGTTATAGCCTTTCATTATGATTCCTATTAAAAACATGAATAAGGGGTGGCTGTGGGGCTTAGTCAGTCAAGCATCCAACTCTCGATTTCAGCTCAGGTCATGATCTCAGTGTCACTGAGATTGAGTCCTATGCTGGGCTCCATGCTCAGTGTGGAATCTGCTTGAGATTCCCTCGCTCCCTTTCCTCCTGCTCCTCCCCCTACATGCACACACATACTCTCTCTCTCTCTCAAATCAATAAATAAAATCTTAAAAAAAAAACAATTTGATTAAGAGAATGCATTTTTTTAAAGATTTTATTTATTTGACAGGCAGAGATCACAAGTAGGCAGAGAGAGAGAGGTGGAAGCAGGCTCCCTGTTGAGCAAAGAGCCCAACTCGGAGCTCGATCCCAGGATCCCGGGATCATGACCTGAGTGGAACGCAGAGGTTTTAACCCATTGAGCCACCCAGGCGCCTGAGAATGCATTTTAGCCACACTGCAAATTCTCTCCTATGAGCGAAATAGCTTTTAAGGATACTCTTAAATGAGTCTGTCATGATATCTTACTATTTCCAAAGAGTAGATGTTTACATGAGTTAGCATAATACAGTAGAAAAAGCAGTAGAAAAAAAGTAGAAAAATACAGTAGAAAAAAGGTAGTGAAAAAGCACTACCTTTGAAAACATATAATCTTAGGTTGGAGGGCCAGCTCAATTCTTCACTGGCCACATAAATCTGGAAAAATTACACACTGTATCAGATTATAATAGGAAATCATAATAGTTTGCCTTCTTTCTTCCTTGGCCACTAATCCATCATCCTTCTTAAACATCCCACAATGTCTCTAGGATGCTTGCGCTCCTCTTGTGCTTTTTGTTATTCCCTGTTAATAACCTAGGGACCATGCCTTTAGCTCCTCAGTATTATGTCTGCCTGGGGAGGTCCAGGAAAGAGCTGCAGTTACGCTAGCAGATCTCTAGCCTTTCAATTCCCATGCTTGGGGGCATTCCCTGTCAGTGCTCATACCATCCCAGGGAGACCACTTCGTGCTCTTTAGGAAAACTAACATTTGGTTCATCAATCATTCAAGAAGCCAAGACACTTCAAAATACCAGGCAATGTTCAGAAGGTACATTGGTAAGTTCAGATATTAAGAAAATCAGTAAAAACCAACTAAATAAACCTTCAAATAAATTTAATGCAAAAATAATGAACAATGTTAGTTTAACTATAATTCTTTGTCTTGTGTCTTTAAAGACATTTATATGCATGTTTGGGGTTGTGTTCTATCTCTGAGGACCATTTTATGACCCGCCAGTCAACCACAGTGTAGGAGGCCAGTAACTCTTTTATCTTTGAAGAAGTGCATCTTGACCAGAGAATGTGAGAATGTCAACAAATAATAAGGAAATAAAGAAAGCAAGTGGGTCAAGGTTGTGCTAACTGAAGCCAAGGAAAAGCCTGGGAAATTAATGAATAATAACCTCCCACGAAACGCCAAACTAAGAAGAGCAGTAGGCCATGGTAAGAATAATACCTGAGATAATTATATGGTCTAAAACTGCTTAACATTCTAAACCTAACCCAAAGGTAAAAGAGAACAGTTAAACATTTGAAGTTATTCATTTTCATCTCACTGAGAGGCGAGATGAGAAAAAGAGAGAGATAGGCATGCAAGCAAACAAGGGTGAAAATACTTCGTGATACTGGGCATGATATTAAGATTATTCTATTACATTAGACTATGAAACTCAACATACAGAGCTTACCTGGATATAAAAAAGATCAGACATAAAATAGTTTTATTTTTGTTTTAAAATGGGGTATGTAGACAAGTAGTAAATTCAATACAGTAAAAAATATCTTGCTGCCATTAGTGATTTGGAGAAACCCTTCCATATATTCTTAATAAGACAGGATGTCAAGCAAAATCAAAAAGCCATTCAAACCTATTGTGTAAAAGGTTCCAGAAGTTTTTGAGGAATCAACCCAGAGAATTCCGAAAATCTGAGACCCACCTGGGAGTACAGTAAGAATGCATCTTGAGTAAATTTGACCTATTATTCTTTTTGCTATTCTCCTGAAAAAGTCACACAAGAGAAGGAAAGAAAAGGCTTGCAAATAAGACTCTACAACCTTATATGAAGAGGATGACACTTCTCTGAGACAGGAGAAATCTGCAGTGTAATCTGAGCTTTTAAGACTCTGAGAATGCCAAAGCAGGAAGAGTGATCAAGACTGACAGGAGAAGGACCATGGTAATCTCTCAGGAACCAAAGTCACCCCATACATGCATAAGAAATTCTGGCTAGAAACTGAAGACTTAGTGCTGGTGAACTTATGATGAAAGTCAACTAGATGAAGAGCTAAACTTATAATCTTGGTTGTCATTTGACTCTTGTTTTATCAAAATGTAATTCTAATAAAATCAAAATAAGTATATTCTTTTACTTCCCAAGTTTAAGAAGGACAGGACTCCCATGCAAATGTCTGTGAACCCTCTATTAGACCATATAATTTCTTTACTAAAGCAAATAGTTTAGAGTAAATGATTTACATACTATTCTGGGAGCAGTGTTCTAGGAAGGCTATAAAGGGACTGATTTCTGCTCATACACAGGGAAAAAGGGAGTCTTAGTCACTGTAGTCGTACTGTCTTATAACTGGCATGGTAATTAGCACTTAAAGAGTCCAATAATAGCTGTGAACTGAGGGAGTAAGCACAGCTAACGTTTAAATTACTATATATGCCAGCATTGCACAAACAGCAACTCTTCTAACCCTTATAATAATCCTTACATAAATCCTTATTATTTCCATTTTACAGCTGAGGAAACTGAAGAACAGAGAGGTTAAGCAACTTGTTCAGGTGGAACCAGGTTTCAAACAAAGGCAGACTGACTACCTCTAAACTGTATTACTGTAGTCCTCTGAATGTGAGATTGAATGATTAGGAGGGAGAAAATTAGACCAGCAAGGGCCAGGCTCTTAGCCTCCAGGAATTAAGCAAATCAGGCCCCACAGTACAGGCAGTTCAAAATAAAAGGATGGGGGAATTGGCAAAATGACTGGAAAAAGAGTCAACTTTAAATTCTTTGTAACTCTGCTTCATGTTTAGCAATGTCTGTGAAAAACTAAATTTGATATGTAAGTCATTTTTATATAATTAAGCAAATATATAACTATTAAAGTATAACATTTCATATCTGTTTTACATAAATCTCTAGAATGTATGTATATTACTTCAGGTATGTATATTACTTTTGGGATACACTGCTGTAAATATTAGCTATTTCATGTTGAAAAGCTGGGAAAATGCTTGGTACATAAACACGTGTTAGTTCATAAAAAAAAAAAAAAGTAAAAAAGAGATGCATGTGAGATCTGACAGAGGAAGTGCTAGGAGTGGATGAACCTAGTTATGATGGTTGCTCCAAGGACTTTTTAACATTTGGAGTGATCAATGACCTCGAGGCAGCTGCGTGTTATACTGAGGACAAGCTAGACCTATAGTTTTCATCCCTGGCTACACACTGCTATCAGCTGACTTACACAAATCAGTAAGAAAAAGACTATTAAGTCAACAGAAAAATAAGCAAAGGTTATAAATTCACAACTCACAGGGAAAAAATTACTTTTACACATACAAGAAGATGCTCAACTTCATTTATAAAGAAATACAAATTAAAATGTCAAAAAGGAGTTGTTTTTCACCTAATTATGTTGTCAAATTCCCCCCCCCCCACAAAAGATTTAAAATAGCTTCATCTCTAGTCAGGATTATTGTAATAACCTCCTAATGGTTCTCTTAGTTGCCAAAGTGAGCCTTTCAAAATGTAAGTCCAATCATGCCTCTATTTTGCTCCAAACTCTGCAATACTTCTACATCTCATCCAGAGTAAAAGACAAGATCCTTACAATGGCCTAATAAAGGTTTACATAGGTCTGCTCCAAACCATATCAGTGACTTCAATCACAACACTCAACATTTTACTTACTTCACTCCAACCACGCTGGCCTCCTTCCTGTTTCTCAAATTCAGCAGACTTGTTTCCACTTATGGCCTTCACCATGGCTGATCTCTTGCTTCTGCCCCAGACATCCTCAAAGCTCACTTGTTCTCCTCCACAGTTTTTGCTCAACTTCTCAATAAGATCTATTTAAAACTGCAATCTTCTTCCCTTTATTCTGCTCTACTTTTCCACTTGTCCACAGCACTTCCTACTTCTGAATCTACTATAAAACATACTCATTATATTTATTTTTTTATTCTCCATATCATCCAACGAGAATGTAAGCTTCAAAAAGGCAGAAATGTCTGTTTTATTTATTAATGTATATAAAGTACCTATAAGAATGTCTCACATACAGCTAAAATGTATGTGCAAAAATATATACCACAACATGTTACAGAAAAACATTTGAAACAACTAAATATCCGTGAATACAGAAATGGTTAGATAAATTATAGAACAGGGGCGCCTGGGTGGTTCAGTGGGTTAAGCCTCTGCCTTTGGCTCAGGTCATGATCTCAGGGTCCTGGGATCGAGCCCTACATCGGGCTCTCTGCTCAGCAGGGAGCCTGCTTCTCCCTCTCTCTGCCTGCCTCTCTGCCTACTTGTGATTTCTACTCTGTTGAGTAGATAAATTAAAAAAAAAAATTAAGAAGAGAAGGGAGTTGAGGGAAATTAGAGGGGGAGATGAACCATGAGAGACTATGGACTCTGAAAAACAACCTGAGGGTTTTGAAGGGGTGGGGTGGGAGGGTGGGAGGTTGGGGGAGCCAGGTGGTGGGTATTATAGAGGGCACTCATTGCATGGAGCACTGGGTGTGGTGCAAAAACTATGAATTCTGTTACGCTGAAAAGAAATAAAAAACAAAAACAAAAACAAAAAATTATAGAACAGCCACACAGTGGAATACTAAACAGTTCTTAAAATGAGCAACTGTCCTGTTTTCAGTATGGCTAAGTAAGCTCTAATTGGACCAATTCTTTGTGGGAAACTATAATTCTCAACAACAACAACAACAACAACAACAAAAAAAACATCTGAAGGCACTGAAGAGTGAACAAAACAGTCAGGTATTGGGCAGTAGTTAACATTGGAGAAAGAAAGAGAACACAATGGATTTCTTTCTTTCTTTCTTTCACAGCTTAAACTTAAGGGCAGGTTCCACTCTATTCCATGAGGAGCAGCTAAAATGCCAACAGAAAACAGTCTTACCAGCTTGAAGGCCCAGAGATAAGGATTCAGAGCAACCAAGGTCAGTGGAAAATAAAGGGGAAAATCTTAGAAATAACAGATCTAGAGAGGAAGAGCCCCGAATTCTGTGTGGGGTAAAACTCTGACCAAATCTAATGCCTGAACCACACAGGTACAGGACAGACGCAAAACAACACAGCTAAGAGACGGAAATTTGAGATGCTCCTCAATGCAAACAAATATTTAATTGGTAGGCTTTAGCCAAATTAATCAACTGCCTAAAAACTTTGTCATACTTCAGAGGGTCATTATAGAATCTAGTTTCTAGACTGCAATTCATAATGTCCAGAATACAACCCCAAATCACCAAACATGTGAAACAGGGAAAAAAAATGATCCATTCTCATGATAAAAGACAAAAGAAAACAACCCTGAAATGATCCAGATGTTAGAATTAGCATACAGAGGTATACAATTCTCAAAAATATAAAAGAATATATGCTTCTAATGACTAAATGTATGGGAAATATCAGCAAACAGCAGAAACTATAAAATAAAAAGCTAACTGGACTAATGATGTACTACATGTTGGTTAATTGAATTTAAATTAAAAAATAAAATAAAAAGCTAACTAGAAATTCTAGAACTGAAAAATATTCAAATTTTAAATTTACTAGCTACATATAGTAATAGAATGGAGATGACAGAGGAGTCAAGATTAATCAATAGAAATTACATTTAAGAAGTCTAACAGATGGCGAGAAGTGAAAAAAAGAAGCCAGAAAAATATTAAAAGACACAAAAGCTAAAAAATCTCTTGGTAAAAGACACATTTATATAGTCAACAAGTTCAATGAGCTATATTAATATAAATAAAACCACAAAAGGTGCATTATACTTGAATTAATAAAAACCAAAATGATATTGCATGCAGGGAATGATAATTCAAATGATAACTGACTTCCCCTTTTTTGGTGAGGTAAGGTGTTTATTTATTTTTATTTATTTTTTTTTAAAGATTTTATTTATTTATTTGTCAGAGAGAGAGAGGGAGAATGAGCGAGCACAGGCAGAGTGGCAGGCAGAGGCAGAGGGAGAAGCAGGCTCCCTGCTGAGCAAGGAGCCCGATGTGGGACTCGATCCCAGGACGCTGGGATCATGACCTGAGCCAAAGGCAGCCGCTTAACCAACTGAGCCACCCAGGCGTCCCTATTTATTTATTTTTTTAAATGGTTGACTTCCCAAGAGAAAAAAGAAATGAGACAAGACCTAAGTTATAAGACAGTGGAATATCTTTATAGTGCTAGAAGTAAAAAAGCTGTCAACTCAGAATTCTATATTCACTGAAAATATCCTTCAAAAATGAATGCAAAATAAAGATATTTTCAGTTAATGAGAATTAAAAGAATTCACTGTCAGAAGATTTGTACCACCAGAAATGCTAAAGGAAGTTCAGGCTAAAGAGACGTAAAGCGAACTGCTAACCTGTATTTTCAGATAGGAATGAATGTATGAGATACAGCAAATTTGTGAATATATGTGAAAGACTATTTTTTCTGTTGCTTTCTTTAAGACACAGACTATTTAAGCCAAAATTATAATACTGTGGGGTTCATAATGTGTGTAAATGTAACACAAATGACAACTACAGTATAACAGATGTGCTGAGGCATTGAACAGACCCATACTGTTAAACCTGCCTAAATTTTCACACTAAAGTTAGAAAAGATGATGTAGCTCTACATATACTAGTATGGAATTATCCTTAAAGTAGATTTCAAATTTAAAAAAGAGATTGAGGATACTGTTACAGAATGATACTTTCTTAAAGTAAATATTTATCTATAGCCAGAGAAAATCCTGAAAGGATACTCATGAAACCAACAAGGGCAGAATGGGTACTGAAATGCCAGCGTGGCACAATGTTTGTATTACTATTCAATTTTTTTAAATTGTGTAGTATATAGAATACAAAAAAGGAATAAAATAAAATACATATAAATACTAAAAAGTAAAAGTTCTGAGAAGAATAAAATGTTTAGGGGCACCTGGGTGGCTCAGATAGTTAAGCATCTGACTCTTGATATCAGCTTAGGTCATGACCTCCATATGGTGAGATCCAGCCCTGTGTCCAGCTCCAAGCTCAGCAAAGAGTCTGCTTGAGATTCTCTCCGTCTCTCCCCCTGCTCTCTCGCTCTCTCTCTCTCAAATAAATAAATCTTTAAAAATAAATAAATACAAAGAAAGAAAATGTCTAAACTTTCCTTGATTCAGAATTTCCCAAACCTCTCTGACTAGAAGAAACGGACTCCTCTCCTTTTTTCAAATAACAGCCATTCTATCCCAAGAAAGACTAGTATTGCAGGTACTGATTTTTTAAAATCACTTTTCGATTAATTAAGCCAACTAAAGACAGTAAGAATACTACTTGAGCTACTTGAAATACTGTTTTTGACTTAAGAGTAACTGCAAATATAACTACAACTTAACTGACAGTTTAATGCAGTTACATCCACTAAAATTCTAGACTTAATATTTTCCAAAACATTCTTAAATGTTGTCACTATCCCATGGCTTATTTATTTTAAAAACCCTTCACTGGGTACTTCGGACATTCCTGAGCAAACTGGATGAAATTAACCACCTTTGAGAACACAAAAACTATTCGTTGGAATATCCAAATGATTTAGAGAATGCCATAATGTATTTTTTAATTCCTAAAAAATGGTATGAATTATAACTCTTATTCTGATGTAAAAACAAAAAAAAAAGTAGAATTTCAAACTTTATTTACATGAAGTTCAATTGATATTATTTAGAATGTATCCATCTTGGTGTTATAGTTTAATATAGAAAAAAATCTCTTCTATATGATGGTATATAAACTTTACTAGTTACTTTAGGTTTGGGGTTCCTTTAAGTTTTAAATCCTCTTACCAATCTACTTTAATACTGTTTTTTACTCAATTTATCTTTGTATATACACCAACAAAAGAGTAAGACCACCACAACTTGTGAATACTCAGAAATTCTGTATTCATGGAGACTGTATGTTTCTATGTTCTTTGAAGGGAGGACACAATCCTAGTTTCATCTAGGATAATCTAGTATAATAAAAAAGAGAATTTATTATGAAAAGACCTGGGAGGGGCGCCTGGGTGGTGCAGTAGGTTAAGTGTCCAACTCTTGGTTTCAGCTCAGCTCAGGTCGTGATGTCAGGGTGGTGAGGTTAAGCCCCACGTCTGTCTCTGCACTCAGTCTGCTTAAGATTCTCTCTTCATCTCCCTCTGCCCCTTCCCCTCCTGCCCCTCCCTCTCTCAAATAAATAAACAAATCTTAAAAAAAAAATCTGTGAAAGGAATGAGATGCTAAAATGAAAAATATGGAAATCTAGCTACATTCAGCTAGTTTTCTTCATAAGTGAAATGTTAATAGTAGGGGGTTAATGAGCCATACCAGGTACCTATTTTCTACAATGCTCTCAGATGACCCATGCTGAAATAAATTTCGGTATTACAAATGGAACTAAATATTATATTAAAAAGGACATGTTTAAGCACCCTAGAGGTATCTAAGTATTTCATGCTGCTTCTTAACTTCATGTTTTAGGTAACTTTGAACAAGACAGCCATAATTCCATTATTCTTGCTCTGGTTTGATATTACTTTTACTTCTATTAAACCACAAAATTTACAAAGAGAAAAAATTCATCTGCAAAACTATTCCTATATTTGTAAACAAAAATGAAATCAATTCTCCTAAGAGACAAGAAGAGAGCTCTCAAACAGAATACATAATAGGATCTTAAAATTAAACTGGTAGCAACATTCAAATTAAAGAGGTAAAGTTGCCTAATAATACTTACTCTAGCTGAGTTAGGAAAAAAACATTGATAATATTGTTTCATTGGGTCAACTAAATCCAGTGAGAATACTATTCTGTTGCTTATGTGATCATTTGAAATAATTATTTAAAAAAACTTAGTCCATCACAGTCAACTTCAAATATAACAGTTTTCCCCACAAATCAAGCTATATGGAGGAAATATATAATTATCCCAAATTTCTGATTAAAGAAAAAGTTCTCAAATCCACGTGCTTCCCATCACAATATATGACAATATATACTGTTTACTGATCAATAGGAAAAAGGAAATTAATTGAAATTAAAATAAAATATACAACTTTTACCAGAAAAAAAGAAAAGAAAAGAACCAGTAGGAACAAATAAATGGAAATTATTAGAAAATATTTATTTAGAGAATTAGATATACAGAAAACACAGTTCCCTAAATTTCAACTTATAAAATAGCTCCATAAACTCTATTACCCATTAATCTAGCCTAAGGTCAGCAAACTTCTTCTGAAAGAGCCGGATAGTAAATATTTCTGGCTTTGCAAGCCATACGGTTTGTCACACCTGCTCAGCACTGCTGTTAGAGTGTGAAAGGGGCCACAGACAGTACATAAATGAGAGAATGCGCTGTGCTCCAGTAAAACTTTATTTATGGTTACTGAAATCTGAATTTCATGTAATTTTCACACATCACAAAATATTATTCTTCTGTTGGCTTTTTTTTCCAATGATTTTTAAAAGTCCAACCTTAGCTTATGGACCATACAAAAACAGGCAGCAGACTGGATTTGGCCCAGGGCTGTAGTTTACCAATCCCTGACCCAAAAGTACAGGAAGAGCAGTTCCTACTTATATTTTCTAAATGCTCTTTTTCATAATAGAATATAAATAATATTGCATTTTAATATACTTTTATTTTTACAATATACTAAGTTCTAAAACAGCAGTATCTGCAAAAATAATGACTGAACCAAAGCTAAGAAAACTAAAATGAAGTATTCTTAATATTTCAAAGCTACAGGGCATGTGAGTGGCTCAGTTGGTTAAGCAACTGCCTTTGCCTCAGGTCATGATCCCAAAGTACCAGGATCGAGACCCACAATGGGCTCCCAGCTCCACGGGGAGTCTGCTTCTCCCTCTGACCTTCTCCTCTCTCATGCTCTCTCTTACTGTCTCTCTCTGAGATAAATAAAAAAATAAAATCTTTTAAAAAAATTTGCAAAGCTACAAAACAGAGGTTATAAAGAGACAGAAAAATGTGATTTCATTATGCATTCATGGATCACAAATTTCACACAGAATTAATTAAACACATTCTGTGTAAGATTTGCCCATTGATCTATATAGAGTTATTAATTATACTCATGGCAAATTATGAATTTCTTATTCACCCCTACATATAAAATAGTATTAAAATGTGGCCATAAGAATTCTGGCATTTTCAGGGGCGCCTGGGTGGCTCAGTGGGTTAAAGCCTCTGCCTTCGGCTCAGGTCATGATCCCAGGGTCCTGGGATCGAGCCCCGCATCAGGCTCTCTGCTCACAGGGAGCCTGCTTCCCTCTCTCTCTCTCTGGCTGCCTCTCTGCCTACTTGTGATCTCTGTCTGTCAAATAAATAAACTCTTTAAAAAAAAAAAAAAAGAATTCTGGCATTTTCATTTTCATAGTTCGTGCTATTCTATATCTAACACGAAAATGTCTTAGAAAAAGTCATAGGACATACAGTCAAGGAAACTGTTTTGTGGTAACTTACTTTCAGCTAGTTGTTAAAATGTTGAGCAAATCATGAAGTCAGCATTTCCTAAAGTCTGTTCCGTATCCGCAGATGATTCACTAACATAACAGGATCCATGGTGAAACAAGTTTGGGATATGATATACATCATATACATTTCTAGAAGATTTATAATGTACATAAACAGATCTTGAGTTCTGAGAAATCCTATAGTAAATAAATCCTTGGATTGAATTTAGTACTCTCAAAACTTACTCAACTACTTTTTCTGAGTAATACTTACTAACATCCCCCAAAATTAAAATTCCTTAAAACACATTTGGGGAAATTTTGTGACCAGGAGAGCTTAGGTAAATGCCCCTTTAGGTTCTGAATTTTAAAACTGTGAAACTATTTCTAAGTAGTAATTCTGTGAAAGCTATTCAATATTAAACTCAGGTTTATAAATCTAAACCATCTAAACCAAATGTACTCTTTATGCTCCCACAATATTCTGACCTTCCTCTTTCAGAAAGGACTGGATTTGGGATTGAAATCATCTTTCTAAACATCTAGACTCAACTCCTTCAGTGAGAAACAGAATCATGCTCTATCATCCTTATTTCTTCAACCTAGCAGAGTGCTAGGATCATTAAATGTTTTTCTTTTTCTTTTTTTGTTTTTATTCTAATATGCAATAGGCTCCTACTTGACCTACCCATAACCAGTCTTACAGTTCTGTTGCATCTCTATGCACATGTGGTTATGTTTCTTCCTCCTCAGAAACCTGCATCTCCTACTGCTCTTAAGATGAAGACTAAATTTCTTAGGATAGCCCTGGAGGATCTAACCTTTGCCTACCCTCTCCAACTTAATCTCATATTGCTCCTCTGTTTTAACTGAGCAAAGCTAATACAGATAATACTAAGGGGTAGAGAGGAAAATGCCAGGCAAGAAACCAGGAATGTTAGGGTGGGATGCAATTTTAACTAGAGTGGCATGAAAGGGACATACTGAAAAGGTCACATTAGACTTTGACAAATGAGAGGAAATAAAAAATAAATATAGCTTTATAAGTATGGATGACTCATTTAGAAAATGTGGCCAAGGAGGCTGGAGTAGAGCAGGCATGGCGAGAGCAGTAGATGAAGTCGGAAAGGTAATGAGAGGCCTGGAAGAGCAGGGCCTTGGAGGGCACTTGTGTATGCAGTCAGCTCCTACATTTACTCTCTAATTTAGATCTCTCCTCTGAGGTCCAGTCTTCTCTATCAAACCACATCCTTGACAGCTCCTTTGGATGTCTTAGTGACATGTTTATGCTGGAGTCCTAATTCCCACTCCAAATCTATTTCCTCCAGTCCCCCACATCTCGGTAAAAGGCAGTAACCTCTACCCATTGGTACCGATTTCAGACACCTGAAAGCTCCTCCACTAAATTGAGAATAGACATAAAAATCTAACGAAACATTCTCCACACTGTCAGTGCTGTCAGTGTAGTAAACTTGAAGAGCCTAATTGTATATATGTAGTACTCCAATGAACACTGCCTCTCATATATAAATTATACACATAAAGGAAGGAAATCACTTGCATCTGACTCCCATGTCAGGGTATTAACGTTCCTTGGGGGCAGAGGATGGGTGATGTGGAACATTAAATCTGAGTGTCCTCTGAAATGCCAAATGTCCCAAAATGGTATATATGCCTAGGGTTTAGTGCTAACAGTAGCCTCAGGCTAGGAGGCAGCAGTGAGAGAGGAAGAAGTCCCTCCAGCCTTTGACAGTTTAAGTCTAAAAGTGGAAGGTCCCGTGAACCCCATCAAGCAGGATCAGTGTCCCAAATAGCTTTATTTTTAAACTCCCTAAAAAGAAATGAGAACTACAGACACTAAACACCTGTTGTGTTTGAAAGGCTCTGAAATCTCTCTAACATCCCCAGGTTTCTTATTTGTGCTACTGCCTGTTATTTCATGGTGACTAGCAACAAACTCCACAACAAAAATAACAATAGATTGTGTGTTTCTATAGTACAATACTTTGCAAATTTATTAAGCAAATATATATCTAGTTACAGGAAAATTCTTGTGATACATTTTAAGTGGATAGGAAATTTGGGGCTTCTACAAACATAAAAATGTTAGTAGTAGTAGTTCAGTAGGAGATGAGACTGTAGATAATTCTTTAACCCAAAGATTTATACGTACTTGTCCTAGAAAGTAGTGACAAAGTGAGGAGCTAAAAAGGCAAAATGAAAAACCAGACATGGATTCTGCAATGGACATTTTACTAAACTTTCTGTAATTTTTTCAACAGAAAAAAACAGATTCTGACACATACTTTCTTTTCCTCTTTTGGTAGTCCTATTACTCAAAAATCTTTTGTAAAAAAATTTCCACCAATAAAACACAAATACAAATCTGACTCCTTTAAAATTTTTTTAATTTCACTCTTTACTGAAATATAAATTAACTATAAACAATACTTTAAAGTCTAAGCAAAATTTATACACAGAAAAGGAAATAAGGATGATCATCCTAAAACAAAGTAGACATAATTCTTCCCATTCTTAATGCTAAATACAGCTAAATTTCAGATCATTACATATATATAAGCATAAGAAAATTTTGCAAATTGGAAGAAGACTGGCTAGAGAACTTGAGACCAAAGAACAACATACTAATGAGTTCCCTGGGATTCCTCTTCAACCTGTTACATCCTGAGTTGGGTGCTAAAGAAGCCAGCAACCTAAAAACATCAATGTGTACAGGAAAAAGACCAAAAACCAAGAAATACACAGCAAGCTATTCTCTCTAGCAAAAGAACTAGGAAAAAGGCAGCTGGGCAGCACAGAAATCTTTTGGGCAATAACTGTCCTACTCTAGCAATACATCACACACAAAAAAGCTGCAACCCCCACTGATCTCTGTCAGCAAAGGCTAAGTAAGGAACCTAGATGCCCATGCTCCCCTAGCTATAATGAAAAGTTTTATTTCCCTGCTAGAATGGTGTCAAAGGCAAAGTGAAGTTACAAGGTGTCAATGAGGCAAAGTGCGCAACCTGAACTTCCATCCAGACCTGGCATAAACATAAACAAAATAGACAGCTCCTGCTGGTGCAGTATCAGAAGAAGCCTACTAAAAATAAGACCCCCAGTCTCATAACATAATACCCACAATGTCCAGATTCTATCAAAACCATTCATCATACAAAGAAATAGGAGAAGCTCAACTTAAAATGAGAAAAGACAATCACCAGATACCAAATCAAGATGACACAGATGAAATTACCTGACAAGTATTTTAGGGCAGCCATCATAAAAATACTTCAATAAACAATTACAAATGAAACAAATGAAAAAGTAAGAAGTCTCAGCAAAGAAACAGAAAGTCTAGTCCCAGAAAAAAACCAGATAAGATAACGAATCAAATGGAAATTTTAGAACTAAAAAAAATACAATAAACAAAATGAAATATTCATTAGATGGGCTCAATTCAGAATATAGATGACAGAGATAATCAATGAATGTGAGGTGTTCACAGCTGCTGCCATGACAGCTTTAGCTCACTGAACTCCAGTCAAAGGAGAAGGGGGGTAAATTAGGAGGTCTCTGTACCATGGCTCCTACAAAGCAGACCGCCCACAAATTGACCAAACGTAAAACACCAAGGAAGCAACTGGCTACAAAAGCCACTCATACTCTACTGGAGGGGTGAAGAAACCTCATCGTTACAGAACTGGTACTGTGGTCCCCAGTGAAATCAAACATTATCAGAAGTTCACTGAAAAGGCGCCTAGGTGGCTCAGTCAGTTAAGTGACTGACTCTTGATTTTGGCTCGGGTCACGATCTCAGGGTCATGAGATTGAGCCCTGAGTGGGGCTCCATCCTGAGCATTAAGTCTGCATGAGATTCTCTCTCTCCCTATCTTTCTTCCCTTCCCTTCCCACCCGCACCATGCACACAGGCTCTCTTTCTCAAGTAAATAAGCAGATAAAATCTTAAAAAAAAAAAAAAGAAGAAGAAGAAGAGCAAGTCCACTGAACTTCTGACCCACAAACGTCCTTTCCAGTATCTGGTGTGAGAAATTACTCAGGAGTTAGTTCAAAACAGATCTGTGCTTCCACAGAGCAGCAGTAGGCAAATGAGGCCTAGCTGGTGGGCATCTCTGAAGACACCTACCTGTGTGCTATCCATGCCAAACGTGTAACAATTATGCCAAAGACATCCATCTAGACTCTGCATGTGGAGAATGTGGTTAAGAATCTATGATGGAAAACATTTCATTCTTTAAAAAAAAAAAAAATTCTCTTCTTCCTGTTATTGGTAGTTCTGAATGTTAGATAGTTTTCCCCACAGAATCAAAAGGCACCTAATTATATGACTGCAAGTGGAAAAATTGAGGACAGAAATCAGGCACTGGCATTTTTTCCATTTTCATTTGCATGTGAATTTTTAATATAAATGCAAGGACATAAAGCATTAATGAAAGTCAAAATGTTTCAGCGAACACATTTCAACAGTTCAACTTTATAACAATTATAAATAAATCTGCTAAATTCTTCTGGACCAAAAAAAAAAAAAATCAATGAATGTGAAATAGAACAATATGAATTCCCCTATATGAATAATAGAGAGAAAATATTCAGGGGAAAAAAGTGAACAAAATCTCAGAGAACTACAGGGCTATCACAAAAGATCTAACACTTGTATAATTGCTATCTCAGAAGAAGAGAAAAAGTGTGTAAGGTTGAAATTATCCCCCTAAAATAATGGCTGAACATTTCTCAGATTTGTCAAGTTATATAAATTTACAGATTCCATTAATCTTAGAAAATTCCAAAGAGGATAAAACCCAAAGAAATCTACACCAACACAAATTTCTGAAATCTAAAGTCAAAATCTAAAGTCAAAAAATCTTGAAAAGCACAAGAGAGAAATAACACCTTATCATATCTTATCAACAAAGGAAAAATAATGGATAGCACATCAGAACCATGAAGGCCAGAAGAAAAGTGACATAATATTTATCATGTGCTAGGAAAAAAAAAATGTCAATACAAAATTCTATACTAAATAAACTTATCCTTCAGGAATGAAGGAAAAATGAAGGCATTTTCAGGGAAAGAAAAACTAAAAGAATGTGCTGCCAGTGTATCTACCCTAAAACAACAGAAACAGAAAGTTCTTGAAATGAAAAAAAAAAAGAACTTCAGAAAGGAAAAAAAAGGAAAAACTATGGGTAAACAGAGGAAATTTTCTTTCTCCTCTTTTGGTTTCTACATTATATTTGATAACTGAAGCAAAAATCATAACATTGGCTGATATGGTTTCTAAAGTATGTAGAGAAAATATTTCATTACAAATGAAAGAGGATAAAGGGATTTAAAGGAAGCTTAAAGTTTTTAAACTTACACTGGTAAAACGTCAACACCAATAGACTAATAAGTTATGTATAACATAATACCTAAAACAAGGACAAAAAAAAAATTCTGTATGTATTTTATTAAAGAGATACACCTTGAAATACCAAGATAAATCAAAACAGAATTCTACAAAAATACAATTAACTCATAGTAAAGCATGAAAAAGAAGACAGAGAAAGGAAAAACAGAAATAAGTGAAATGAGATTAAATAAAAAATAAAATAAAATGGTAGACTGAGGCCCTAACATACCAATAATTAATAATAATTAATAATTAAATATAAATGGTCAAAATATCCTAACTAAAAAACAGAAATTGGCAAAGTGATTTGGAAAACATGACCTGAATATATGCTGTCTATAAGAAACTCACACAAGAAACAAGAAGTAGAGATTAAAAGGATCGGAAAAAATGTATCATATAAACATTAATCAAAATAAAGCAGTATTGGTTATATTAGTATCAGACAGACTTCAGAGCTAAGAAAATTATCAGAAACAAAAAGGAACATAAACATATGGAAGAAAAGGTCAATCCATCAAGGCAATACAACAATCCTATGTGTGTTTCCATCAAACACAGCAGCAAAATGGGTAAAGCAAAACTGATAGAACTGAAAGAGAAATAGGCAAATCCACAACTGTATTTGTAAACTTCAATAAGCTTCTCACAACAACTCAGAGAACAACCAGATAGAAAATCAGCAAAAAAACCCAAAACAAACAAACAAAAAAAAACCAAACTCAACAACACTATTTACTAACAGAATTAAATCAATATTTACAGAACATGCTACCAAACAATGGCAGAATACATATTCCTTTCAAGTACCCATGGGACATATACCAAGACAGACCATATCCTGAGCTACAAAACAAATCACAACAAATTTAAAAGACGTGAAAGCACACAGCATATTCCCTGACTACAATGGAATCAGACTAAACATGAACAACAGAAAATTAACAGGAAAAAATCTCCAAATATTTGGAAGCTAGACAATACACTTCTAAAATAATCCACAGGGACTCCTGGGTGGCTCAGTTGGTTAAGCAGCTGCCTTCAGCTCGGGTCATGATCCCAGCGTCCTGGGATCGAGTCCCACATCGGGCTCCTTGCTCGGCAGGGAGCCTGCTTCTCCCTCTGCCTCTAGCTGCCACTCTGTCTGCCTCTGCTCGCTCGTTCTCTCTCCCTCTCTCTGACAAATGAATAAATTAAAAAAAAAATTTTTTAATAAAAAATAAAAAAAATAATAAAATAATCCACAGATTAAAAAACAAGTGTCAAGGGAAATTTTTTTAAATAAATGGAACTGAATGAAAATTAAATATAACATCAAAATTTGTGAGCTGAAGCTAAAGCAGTGATATTTATGTTCATATAAAAACGATATGAACATTTGCATATCGTTTTTATATGAACATAAACTTTCATTTCTCTGGGACAGGTGCTCAGGAGTATGACAGTTGAGTCACATGGTAAATATATATTTAGTTTTATAGAAACTAGCAAAGTATTGTCCAGAATAGCTGACCCAATTTTGCACCACAAACAAAAATGTATGAGAGATCCAGTTTCTCCTCATCCTCACCAGAATTTGTTGTTGTCATCATTCTGATAAGTGAGTAGTAACATATTATGATGGTCTCAAT
Organism: Mellivora capensis; assembly: GCA_004024625.1. NCBI lineage: Eukaryota > Metazoa > Chordata > Mammalia > Carnivora > Mustelidae > Mellivora > Mellivora capensis. Next base: position 40,742 of record PISX010011877.1, on the reverse strand, counting down.
TTATACCTCCCTAAAGACTAGAGATGTTGAACATCTTTTCATTATTTTTTTGCCATCTATATGCCTTCTTTGGTGAAATGTCTCTTATGTCCTTTCCCCATTTTCTATTGCTTGTTCTTTTACTGTTGAGTATACAGACTGCTTATACCTCAGACAGGAATGTTAAAAATATTTATCTATCTATCTCTGTTGACTTTTAATCCACAATATCAGGAAAACCAAAGAAAAATATCCTGCAGTCCAACCTCTTTTGTTTTTCCTTTCTTCTATTTTCTTTCCTTTTCTCTCTCTTTTTTTTTTTAAGATTTTATGTATTTATTTGAGATAGCAAGAGAGAGAGGCACAAGCGGGGTGAGGGGCAGAGGGAGAAGCAGACTCCCTGCTGAGCAGGAAGCCCAATTCAGGGCTTGATCCTGGAACTCGGGGATCATGACCTGACACTTAAGCAACTGAGACACCCAGGCGCCCTTCTGTCCTATCCATCCTTTTCTTTCTTTTCTTTATTCCCTCCCTCTCTTTCTTTCATTCCTTCCTTTAAAACAGTGAACAGAGATTGTTACATCTAAAAATCAAAAAGCTACAAAAAAATTTCCTCTTTGGTTCCCAAGAAGAGATTCTGGAGACAAAAAGAAATTAAAACAAACCAACAAAAAACGAGGGGGGGGGGAGTACACAGAGATTCTAGATGGGAAAAGAGAAGCAATAATAAATAAAAAAAAGTCAAGTCAATAAAGGAATACCTTTGCAAACGGGACTCTTGAAAAAAATTATTGACGTGGCAATTTTGTAAGAATACACATGCAAACCTTCTCATATTGGAAAGTAAGTTTCTCTCTGTCTCTGTCTCTCTCTTTTTTTAAGAAACAGAGAGAACCAAGGTCAAAAGAAAGGGGAAAGTTGTGCACAAATACCCCTTCTTTCTCCTCTAATGTGTTAGAAACTAATTTTATGAAGTTTATTAAAGCAATCGCTATTTCTGTTCATTCCCAAAGTATTTTATGTGATTACATATCTATACAAATTCACCAAACTGTATTCAGCTAACTGGCAACTTCATTCTACCTGAAATGCAGAAGAAACTTAACATGTAGGAAAGGAAAATAAATTCTGGGTGCCTGGGTGGCTCAGCCGGTTAAGCCACCGCCTTCAGCTCAGGTCATGATCCCAGACTTCTGGGATGGAGTCCCATATAGGGTTTCCCCTGCTCTGCGATGAGCCTGCTTCTCCCTCTCCCTCTGCCTGCCCCTTTGCTTACTTGTGCTCTCTATCTCTGTCAAATAAATAAATAAAATCTTTAAAAAAAAAAAAAAGAAAGAAAGAAAAAGAAATTCTGAAGTCAAAAAAAAAAACCCATGAACCAAATAAAGTTCCTGTACTTTTACACTTAAAGGATTACCTTAGAGCCTAATTCAAAGCCTTGCTATTCTTTGTTCCCAGTGCTAACTGCCGTGTCAGTTTACAAGACGATAGCAGTTTAAGAGCATTAAAGAGGTCTCAGAGGGCAAACACTGCCAGACAAAAGTACACTGACATGCAACAAAAAATAAGAGGACAATCTGGATGATTTAGAAAGTAACAAAAGCAGACTTGGGTACTCAAGAAACTGATGTCCTGGGGTACCTGGATGGCTCAGCTGTTAAGCATCTGCCTTTCGGTTCAGGTCATGATCCCAGGGTCCTGGGATGGAGCCCCACATCCAGCTCCCTGCTCAGCAGGAAGCCTGCTTCTCCCTCTCCTACTCCCCCTACTTGTGTTCTCTCTCTCTCTCTCTCGCTGTGTCTCGGTCAAATAAGTAAAATCAAAAGAAAGAAAGGAAGGAAGGAAGGAAGGAACGAAGGAACGAAGGAACAAACTGATGTCTAAGAGTATCTGACATAAGAAAAAACCATGTATTTGTCTTGCAAGACTTATGTTTGTCATTTATAAGGCTGAGACTGAGTCAATATGAGTCTCTATATTCAAAATTGTGGCATTTGTAACATGTGTGCCATAAGTTTTAGAAAAATTTTGATCCACAATTACTGAAATAAGAAAAGTTTTAATTTCCAGAAACAGGTAAGTCCTCAGCAATTTGTAAATTTTAGCTGTCCAGAACAATTGATTCCCTGAGGTCAGTAGTTAACTATAATTTTTACCTTCTATTTTAACTCTTTCAAAAATTCTATGACTACTTGAAGATTTTATTTATTTGAGAGAGAGACAGTGAGAGAGAGCATGAAAGGAGAGAAGGTCAGAGGACGAAGCAGACTCTCCATGGAGCTGGGAGCCTGATGCTGAACTCGATCCCTGGACTCCGGGATTATGACCTGAGCCAAAGGCAGTTGCTTAGCCAACTGAACCACCCAGACACCCCAAAAGTTCTATGACTACTTAAACCAGCATATCATAAAATATTAATTGATGTTAACAGATGATAATGTGTGTTTTGGTTGCTATTCCAACGCCTGGGCATTAGAATTACCTGGAGAACTTTTTAAAACACTGGTGTTCAAATTCCCCAATCAGAAATTCTGATTTAATTAGTCTTGATAGAGTCTGGCATCAGACTTGTTAAACCTTTTCAGGAGAACCTGATGTTCAGCCAGGGTTGGGAACCACCACGATACATAGTTTTCTGCATGACATCTTTAGGAATCTTTAAGAGGGATAAAGTGTACACCATTTCCCAAATTTGTCCTCACATCCCTTTTTCATGGAGCATCTAATAATACTGAGAGGTAGTTCTTCAGATGAAAATCAAGGTAAATATTAATTTTAGAATGAGAAGTTTTAGTTTTAACTAAAAATCTTCATAGTTTATTTAAAAGATGCTTCATTAATCATGTGACTCAAAAGCATTCATACATTGTAAAAGCTAATTCCAAAGATATATTCATGCTGCCCTCTAATGGTTCAAATAAGTATTTTTATCGCTACTATACCAGAAATGCTGACAAAGAATACAATTTTATTATTTGTAAATGGGAGAATTATATTAAATATCATAGATGGAAAATAAGATCAATTTTGGGTGTGATGGAGTTCAAAAGATTAACTCTGACCACTATATCTGTGTTCAAGGCTTTTTAAATTATCAAGCCACCTCTAATTCAGCTTCACTTCAAGTACGGCTACCGCAATGGTCTTCAAACAATGTTCATACCCCATAAAGGAATTTTGAAAACTACGTATATTCTTGCACATTTTTATTACATCTAAAATTTCATTAGCACCTAAAATTTTTCATTAGCTTAAATACAAAGAATATAGTTTCTGGTTTACTATAAATATTGACAGTTTAAAATAAAAGCGTTATGTCACTCCTTGAAATGTACCCAAAGGAATCTAAATATCCTAACAAGTCGATACCTATCCTCAAAAACACAAAAATTCCCCTCAGTGTATGAAGAATTTTATTATCATTTTTTTTCTTCTTAAAACTTGCATCTTATTCCACTTTCTCCATGGAATTTTATACTGTTAACTTTTATACCTGGAAGTCTTTTATTGCTTATTCTATCATAATCCTATGCATCAAAATATGGATATTGATTAAAATGTTTAGATGTTTATATTTCCTGTCACCATAAGCACATGCAAGTTTTTTAAAAATCTGGAATGAGTCATTATGGGAATTGTTATTAGTATATAATAAATGGAACAATATAAATATTATACACTTCAATGAGTAATTTTTAAACAAGTAAAATCTTAGCAGGTATACTTCTCAGTGAGATGGATAGGAAAGAATACTTCTCACTACTAAAATGAGATAGGTCCTCAATTTTTACTCTGATTTCACAGTTTCCTAGGTATAATCACTGAGAAACATTATCCACATAAGAAGTAAATCACCCCTGACTTTTGTTACAGCAAAAAAATATTTTGTCACAACTTATATTGTAATCGACCATAAGAAATAGCCTTTATTGACATGGCAACTGATAACTTGACAAGATTCTCTTGCAATTTGTTGAAAACAAAAAACTAAAAACCACTGACTGGCAATAGGATGTGTTACACATTTATTACTAGTGTTGAGCTTCTCAATTTCAAGGAAGTCCAAAAATGCATACTTAAGACATATCAAATGACTATTACATCAATTATTTTTTTTTTATCTACCAGCATCTTCGCTAATTTGATATACTCAGGAAGGGTAAAAAAAATTAAATGCTGTTAAGTGCAATACCTTTCTGCTGATACAGTATTTGTTTTATAAAATGCTTTTATCTTGTCACGCACTTCATACATATTTTCACCAAAATTTGGGATAGCAGACTTAGCTGATTTAATTTATAGTAAACACCCAAGAGTACATACTATTAACCAATCCCAAATTAGACTCCCCCCTCTAAAAAAAGTCTTAGTTTATCAAGTCAAATATGTGTTGGGCTTAAAAGAATAAGATTTTTAATTAGTTTCACTAAGTATATGCTATATGCACCAGCATACCAAAAACAGAAAGACCAAAGAACAAAGGGATAGATAAAGGTATATTAGACTAATAGAAATTTTAAAAAATAGAGATTATAATCCTGGTATCAAAGTAGAATTCCATCTAAAATGCACTAATATGGGGTGCCTGGGTGGCTCAGTCAGTACCTGGTTCAGCTCAGATCATGATCCCAGCGGGGAGTCTGCTTCTCTGTCTCCCTCTGCTCCTCTCTCTCCCTCTGCTCCTCCCCCCTGCTCATACTCTCTCTCTCCCACACAAATAAATTAAATCTTTGAAATAAATAAAATAAAATAAAATAAAATGCATTACTGTAAAGGATTCTAATGCTAGAATCTGTAATCTCTAATAATATATAAAAGTTATTTATATCTATGTGCCAAATAACTGCAACTACTTTATAAAGCAAAAACTAAAGGAGATGCAGGGAGATATAGATAGAAGCACACAAGTACTAAGACATTTTAATATACCACTCTTTGTACAAGACAGAACAAGGAGGCAAAAAAAAAAAAAAGGAAAGATATATAACAAACAAAACAACCAAAAACCTTATGGAAGATCATATATACATCAAACTTCATATCGTTTATACTTCCTCTCAAGTGCACATGCAATATTCTCATTGATCCCAAATTAAGTCTCAAAGGAAGCATGAGTAAGTGCCACTCAGTAGAAACATTACAAAAAAAAAAAACACAAAAAAGTCTTGGATCACAAAGTGATAAGCCAGAAATTAAAAACAAAACTGTAAAATTAAAAAAAAACCTTCTACCTGAAAAATGGAACCTTTATTAAACAACTTCTATAGGAACAGGAAAACACCAACTGAAATTACAGAATTAACAACAAAAATGATACTGAAAATAATACATAACTGGATCCATAAGACACATGTAAAGCAATGATCAAAGGAAAGTTCCAGTCTTTAATAATTATGTCAATAAAAATGAAAGCATTAGAATCAGTGAATTAAGCTGCTTTTCTCAAAGTTATTATTACTAACCTGTCATTAGATTCTCTTTGTTCATGCTCTGCTCTTCTTACATTATTTACATTTGGCATCAGATTTTAATTTCCTTTTCTGCACTGTCTTTACCAGGTTTAGGTAACAATGTTTTATAAAGAGAATTTAGAAGTTCCCCCCACCTTTTCTTTTCAGCTGAGTCCTTTGCTTTAAATTTATACACACTAATATCTGGAAACTCCCTCTGTCTCTATCTCCGTCTAGTCTACTCTATATAACAGTAAGACTACCTGGTCTTTGATAATTTGGTAGACAGACTAGACTACCTCTGTGAAACTATGTGGTCCTTCTGTGTGAGTTTAACTTTCTATATTGTTTTCAATGAATACTGGTTCATTTAAGCTTTCTATTTGGAAGGGGCCAATTGTGGTAAACAGTACTTCTCCAGGACATTATCTGTGTCATCTAGGCTTTCAAATATATTTGTACAAAGGTCTGTGTAAAGTAGTCGCTTGTAATTTGCTAAGATTTTTCTCTGTTCTAATTTCCTTTGTCATTTCTATCTTAATCTTCATTACTTCTTTCTCTGTACTTTCGTTTATTTTTTGAACTAGCTTTTATGATGTTGAGCTAACCTATGCAAGAGCAGTGTCTTTTCATTTACTGAAGTGTACTTTGTCTTTCAAGAGTACTCCAAAATTTTCTATAAGTATTTCTGCACATATGTTCATAAGTTCATCCCTATCTTATCCCCTTCATTGTTATTACAAATTGAGTACTCTCTACCATTATATACTCTAACAATTCCTTGTATATTTGAAAGCTATTGACTCTAGATGTTCATTTTACATTACGCTACTTTACTGAATTATTTTACTGTTTGAAATATTTTCTAAACTTACAACTCTAAATTATTCTCTTTTCTCTAACTGCATTAGCTCATCTGTCTAGGACAATGCTGAACAGTTTTGGAGATGGTGTGCCTCATTACCTCATTACTGATCTTGGTGTTAAAGAAGTTAAATAATCTTCTAATTTTATTTATTTGTCAGAGAGAGACCACACAAGCGGGGGGAGGGGGGGCGCCAAGCAGAGGGAGGAGAAGCAGGCTTCCTGCCCAGCAGGGAGCCAGATGTGGGACCCGATCCCAGGACCCTGAGATCATGACCTGAGCCAAAGGCAGACACTTAACTGACTGAGCCACTCAGGCATCCCAACAACCTTCTAATGTACTTTTGAGGTGTCTGCAGTAATTGACATTCTGGCATTTATCATTCTGTTATAATCATATATCCTCCTTCACTAGGCTGTGAGCTCAAGAGTAAGGACAGTGTCATCTTCATGTTCACTAGCATCTCCTCTTCATGTTCACCAGCATCTCATTTCTCAAGAACTACTGATTGGCACCAACATACTGAATGAATCAACCTATGAATAAATATATTCCTAGTTCCAGTGAATCAGAGGAGAAAAAAGTGTCCCCAGACAAGAATCTGGAACTGAGAGATGGTGTTAAAATTGGCTGGACCACTTCACATTCATTACGATGGCCATTATCAAAAAATCAGAAAACAGTAAGTTTGGCAACCATGTGGAAAAATGAGAACCCTTGTATAAAGCCAAAATTTGGAATGTGGATTTTATTTTTAAACCAGAAATTTCTCTACAAAATACAGGAATATTTTTGTTCTGGCATTCCATCTCCCCCCCTTACCAACTTCAGATTACACGAAACATTAGATTCAATACCACTGCTATAAATAAGGCACATCTTAACCATTGTGCCCTAGGCTAGCTAAGTCAGTACCTGTGTCCATCTTCAGCTACTCATTGGATACTTTTGCATCTCATTTTACCTACTCCTGTCTTTAAGCCTTCTTCTAACGCATGCCTAGCAGCTAAGGCACTGGCCCTTCCTTGGACTGACTAAACTTGCTTCTATTAATAAGCAATTTGACCGTGCCTGGGTGGCTCAGTGGGTTAAGCCTCTGCCTTCGGCTCAGGTCACGATCCCAGGGTTCTGGGATCGAGTCCTGCATCAGGCTCTCAGCTCAGCGGGAAGCCTATTTCTCCCTCTCTCTCTGCCTGTCTCTCTGCATACTTGTGATCTCTGCCTGTCAAATAAATAAATAAAATCTTTTTAAAAAATTAAAAAATAAAATATTTGAAAGTAAAGCTGTAGAGGGGAAATTGTCTTTATCTATCATCTCTCGCGTATCTGAAACCTTCGTTAATTTTCTACTCCTGTGTGTTGTTAGAGTTGCCAGAGCCTCAGTGCTATTGATCAGGTGGCTTTTAGGGGAAAATGTTCCTTGAAACCTAATTTAGAACTATTTACAAGGTGCACTGTTCACTATAATTAAAAAGAGCTTTTATGGGCTATCTTGGGAACTCTGCCACAATCTTTCTATGAGAAATACATTCTAAGTTTCCAGTAACCAACATAAAAACAAACTTTGGAACATGGCCTATTTTGATGCTCACCCAAAATCTTGCCCAGAATTTATTAGACACAATATTCCATTTCCAAGAAATCCTATTATTGCAGAAAATTCTATAAACATGTAACATAAACTCTCATTATTAATAGTCACAGCACTTGCATCAAAAACCATACTTAAATTTTTTTCGAGATCCAATTAACACTAAAAACTTCACAAACCTTTTGCTAAAAATCAATAGTTGAAAAAAAACATACAAAAAGTGACTGAATATTAAGAAAAAACACCTGGTAGATAATGTTTTCCACTTCATAAAAGAACTCTCCAAGATAAAGAGGAAAAAAATTTTTCAAATTTCTCAGAGCTAAGACTAGCAACCTGTTCAAATTCTCTTTGCACAATTCTGAAAATAGAAAGCGCACTCATCTATATGTCACATGTCACATTAACGAAGTCTTCACAAGCTGAACTGTCATTGTGTCCAGATATTTTTTTAAACACAAGTAAATAAACAATGCTAAAGAAAGATATGCTGAACTACACAAAAGAAACATTTGTGACATAGCACTCCTTCAAACATAAAGGGAACTAAATGTTGTACTTATTTTTCAGAGGATGAACAACAGATTAATAAAATTACTCTCAAACAAAAGAATAGAGAATGCTGCTTCCCATAATTAGGGCAAAAATTGTTGGAATTTTAGAAACAAATATGTGGCTAGAAAGATCACTTCTTTTTTTTAATATTTTTATTTATTTATTTGATAGAGAGATCACAAGTAGGCAAAGAGGCAGGCCAAGAGAGAGAGAAGAAGCAGGCTCCCTGCTAAGCAGAGAGCCCGATGTGGGGCTGGATCCCAGGACTCCGAGATCACGACCTGAGCCGAAGGCAGAGGCTTTAGCCCACTGAGCCACCCAGGCGCCCCTAGAAAGATCACTTCTTGCAAAACATTATGAATATCGCATTTATTACATTTAAGTCCAGGGTACATTTTCCTAAAGAATCATGATAAACTTGTGGGAGAAGAGGACTTAACAATAATAATCCTTTTGGTGCTACTTTCTTTATATTCACCTTTACAGAGAATAATTTTTAAACTTTCAGCATAAAAAACCCAAAAAATATTCTCAAGAGAATTACGAAAATAAGTGGCCAAGACCATCAACCCAGAATTATAAAAAGTCATTTTTAATTTAAAGATTGGCTTTACTTACTTCTGCCTTATTTTATTTTGTTTTGTTTTAGGGGGATATGAAAAATGTTAAACTGTGTGACGTGTAAAAAGCTTTCTTACTTATTAAACTTAGAGATAATTTAAATAGTCTCTAATATAAAATTAAATGGTGAGTCCTGGGCTTGCCTGACTGCCTGTAAGAGCAGAACAAAGGAGTCTGGAGTTCTAAATTTGTATCATGGGAAATTTGTTACAAGTTGTTAGTCCTTGAATACTAATTCAGTGGCAAGAAAACACAGACTAGCCATTCCTTAGAAATGAAAGTGAAAAAGTTGAAAGATCAAAGGTGAAATGGATGGCTATCAAGCTATGTGACAAGACAGAAGAGGTATGTGTATAAATGCCACAAATAATTTTTTATTAATTAGCTTTCTGAGGCTTGTGTTTAAATCTCAAATTAATAACTGCTGATGTGCACATTTCTCCAAGGGAGAAATGACTTCCTGGGCTGCAACGGCAGTATCATTCCGGGATCAACTAAATTCCAACAAAAGGCCAAAAGTATGCATATTTGTTTTATAGGATCAGTCATTCCTTCTGTAAAATGAATACTTAGAAATGGTAACAGAATCATGCCTGATTTTTTTTAATTGCACAGAAGTGAATTATTAAAAAATCTCTCAAAATAACAATGTCCTAGGACAAATACTGTATTTAAATATTTACATTCTTTTTAAGGAATTACAAACACTATGGTAAAGTTTGGTAACAGGCCATGTGTAGTCACAGGAGTCTCATATTTAATCCAAACTACACTAATTTAAAATAACACTATAAGGAAGCATAATTTATTCTCCCCAACTTATAGATGAGTGAACTGAGAATTAGAAGGTTGAGGAACCTGCTCAAATCCACACAGCCATCATCTCAACTCCAAAACCTGTACTTACAACTAGACTACATTATCTACAATATAATAAAGGCTAACAATTAAATAACATTTATTGAACAGAGGCAAAAGCTAACCAATTTATAGACATATCATTTTATCCTCAGTCTATGAGGTAAATATTATTTTAGCCTCTAGTAAAACATTTACAATGGTTTCAGAGAAATCCTTGAGATGCAAAAACCTGATGCTTTCTTTAACACATTTTTAGCTTCAGTATTACAAAATATATATTTTTTAAAAAAATACATCAACTTAAAAAAAAAAAGAAAAAACCCTCAGCTTGGGGCACCTGGGTGGCTCAGTTGTTTAAGCACCAACTCTCAGTTTTTGGCTCAGGTCATGACCTCATGGGTTGAGCCCCATTGGGTTCTGCGCTCAGTGGGGAGTCAGTCTGCTTAAAGATTCTCTTCCTGGGGCACCGGAGTGGCTCAGTGTTAAAGCCTCTGGTCATGATCTCGGGGTCCTGGGATCATGCCCCACATCAGGGAGCTTCCCCCTTTCTCTCTGCCTGCCTCTCTGCCTACTTGTGATCTCTGTCAAATAAATAAATAAAATCTTAAGAAAAAAAAAAAAGATTCTCTTCCTTTGCCAGCCATCCCCTGCCCCGACTCATACACTCTCCCTCACTCTCTCTCTCAAATAAGTAAATAAACCTTAAAAAAATAAAAATCTCAGCTTTATTGAGATAAAATTTGCATGTAATGAACTGGGCTTATTTTAAGCTCACAGTTAATGAGTTTTGACATAGGCTTGCATAACACTCACTAAAATCAAGGTATAGAACATTTCTATCACCCCAAAGTCTTGTAGAAAAAAATCCCCACCCTCAGATCTAGGCAACCAATGAATTGCTTTCTGTCACCATGGGATTGGTTTTGCTGGTTCTAGAATGTCACAAAAATATAATCTTACAGTATACACATATGTATCTAGCTTCTTTTGTACAGCATAATGTTTTTCGGATTTGTCTGTACTGTTGCTTGAATCAAACGTTTTACTACTGAGTAATATTCCATGGCATAGCTAGTGGTTTAGGTGGTGGATATTGGGGTGCCTGGGTGGCTCAATTGGTTAAGCATCTGCTTTTGGCTCAGATCATGATCTGGGAGTTCCAGGATCGAACCCCACATCAGGCGCCCTGCGGGTGGGGAGTCTGCTTCTCCCTCTCCCTCTGCTGCTCTCCCTGCTTGTACTCTCTTTCGCTCGCTCTCTCTAATAAATAAAATCTTACAAAAAAAAATTTACACGGACCCATTATTAGGTCCTAGTAATATTAGGATATTATTAAGACCATTATAAAGAAAGATGCTACAAACATTCATATGCAAGTCTTTGAATGGTCATATTTTTTCATTTCTCTTAGGTAAACGCCAGAAGTAGAATTACTGCATTAGCATGCATTTAATTTCATTAAAAAGTAACAAACCACGACAAAACAGTCATACAGCAACAACACAAGAGAGTTCCAGATGTCCTGCCACGACGCTTGGTATTGCCCATCTTTCTAAATTTTAACTATGGCTTTAAGTTGTACTTCCCTGATAATGATTTCCAGCATCTTTCACAGGCTTATCAGTCATTCTTACCTCTACTTTGCTCATGTTGGTCTTAATTGAAGTTTTTTTTTTTTTTAAGGTTTTATTTATTTATTTGACAGAGAGAGACAGCACAAGTAGGCAGACAGGCAGAGAGAGGGGGGGAAGCAGGCTCCCTGCTGAGCAGAGAGCCTGATGCGGGGCTTGATCCCAAGGCCCTCAGATCGTGACCTGAGTCAAAGGCAGGGGCTTAACCCATTGAGCCACCCAGGCGCCCCTTAACTTGAGTTTTAAGTATTTGTTTATATATTCTGGATACAAATACTTTGTCAACATATGTATTGCAAATGTTTTCTTCCAGTATATGTTCTGCTTTCTTTTTTTTAAACAGTGACTTTCAAGTATAAGAAGTTTTAAATTTTGATAAAGTTTAATTTCTCATTTTTTTATGATTTATGCTTTTCATGTTCCCTTGTGTTTAGCCATCTCTGAAGTGGCAAAGTATTTTCTTCTGTGAATTATGATTCATGCTTTTTGAGTTCTATAAAATCTTTGCCTATCTCCAAAGTAACAATGTATCTTCTCCTGAAAAGTTACAGCTTTAACTTTTATATATAGGTCTATGATCCATTTCTAATTAATTTTTGTCTATGGTGTGAGGTAAGGGTTAAAGGGTTGAAAATCATTTTTTTACCATCTGGGTATCCATCTGTTTTTATCCCATCTGGATATCCAATTGTTTTACCACTATTCAATGAAATGCATATCTTTTGCCTATTAGCATCTTTGTTCATTTTGGGGGGGAAAAAAAACCAAACTGACTATATATGAGTGGGTCTATTTCCTGACTATTTTCCAGGGATCAAGCAAACTTCTCCTGTAAAGAACCATTCAGTAAATACTTGGGGCTTGCAAGCCATACAATCTCTGTCATACCTACCCAACTCTGCTGCTATAGCATGACAGCAACTCAAGACAATACAAAAACAAATGATCTTATCTGTGCTCCAGTGAAACTTAGCTGACACTAAAATTTCAATTTCATCTAAATTTCATGTGCTATGAAATCTCATTTTTAAAATTTGTTTCCTAGCCATTTAAAAATGTAAAAACCAGGGGCACCTGGGTGGCTCAGTTGGTTAAGCAGCTGCCTTCAGCTCAGGTCATGATCCCAAGGTCCTGGGATCGAGCCCCACATCGGGCTCCCTGTTTGGCAGAGAGCCTGCTTTTTCCTCCCTCTGCCTGCCACTCTGCTTACTTGTGCACTCTCTATCTCTCTGTCAAATAAAAAAAAATGTAAAAACCATTCATAGATTGTAGGCCAATACAAAAATAGGCTGGCCAGCCTTAGTCCATGACCCAGTTTGCCAACCTCTGTTCTATTTTGTTCCACTTACTGTATATCACTCCCCATGCCAATATTTCACTGCCTTGATTACTGTAGCTTTATAACAAGTCTTAGAATCAGGGTATATGAGCACTCCAAATTTGTCTATCCTTTTCAAAACTCTTTGGCTATTGCAGTCCTTTACACCTCCACACAACTATAAATATTATAAATTTTACACACACACACACACACACACACACAAAACCCTCCTATGATTTCAATGGGGATTGCCCTGCAGCTTTATGTTAACTTTGAAATAATAGACATTTTAACTATATCAAGTCTTCTTTTTCTGAACAATATTTTTTAGTTGTCAGTATATAGGCTGTGGACACAATCTGTTAGGTTTAATCCTGAGTATGACATGCTTTGTGCTATTTTAATGTTCCAGTTGTTCATTATTATTAAATAGAAATACTAGTGATTTTTTTGTACATTGATCTTGTATCCTATGACCTTACTCAATTCATTTATTTCAGTACCTTTCCATTTTTGAGTTCTTGGAATTTTCTAATCATGGTGTTTGCATACAAAGACAGTTTTATTTCTTCTTTCCCCATATTATCCCCCATTTATTTCTTATTATTACACTTTCTAGAATTCAAGTACAATGCTAAATGGAAGTGGTAACATGTATATCAGTATTTTGTTCCTTATCTTACAAGTATTCAATCTTTTGCCACAATACATAACATCAGCTAGAGGTTGTTCAGAAAAAGTACCTTAGCACATTAAGAGAATTACTTTTCATTCCTAGTGTGAGGAGTCTGTATTCTGAATGAGTGTTGACTTTCATCAAATGCTTTTTCTGTGTCTATAAGATGCTCATATTTTTTCCTTTATTCTATTAATATGGTTAATGCTTTCCTAAGATAAACTCCCTTTAATATATTATTGTATTGATTATATATTATAATTATATATACATATAATAAATATATTGATATATTGTGTTATTAAATTTTGCTGAGTTTAATTTGCTAATGTTTTGTTAAGGATTCTTCCATCTGTGATCATGAAGCAAACTGATCTCAAGTTTTCTTTTCTTGTAAGCTCTTTGTCTAGTTTTGGTTTCAGATAATGCTGGCCTCATAAAATTAGTTGGGAAATGTTTCTTTCTCCTGTTTTCTGAGGTACTGATATTATTTCTTCCTTTAATGTTTGACAGAATTTATTAGTGAAATCATCTGAGATTTGGGTTTTCTTTGTGAAAAAGTCTCTCATACAAATTTAACTTCTTCAAGTTACTGAGGGGCTTTTTGTATTTGTTTTGTTTTTGCTTTTTGTCTTTAAGTCAGTTTTGGTAATTTGCACTTTCTTATAAATTTGCCTAATTCATCTAAGTCAGGGGTCAGCAAATTTTTCCTTCAAGGGCCAGAAAGTAAACATTTTAAGTTTTCAGGCCATATAGTCTGTCACAATTACTCTGCTGTTAAAGTTCAAAAGCAGACGTAGACAATACATAACTAAATGGACATGACTATATTCCAATAAAACTTTATTTACAAAAGCAGGCGGTAAGCCTGAGGGTTACAGTTTGCAACCAGTGATCTAAGTTATCAAATTTATAAAGTCATTCATAAAATTCCCATATAGTTTTTAATGTTAGTATGATTCCCTCTTTTATTCTTGATATTTATAATATGTATCTTCACCTTCTCTCTTTTGTCAGGCCAGCTAGAAACTTATAAATTTTATTGATCCTTTCCCAGAAGCAGCTTTTGATTTTACTGATTTCATGGACTCTTTCTACTGTTGGTCCATTTTCAATTTCATTGGTTTCTGCCCCTGTCTTTATTATTTCCTTTTCTGTATTTCGGATTTAATATGCTATTCTTTTTCCACCTTCTTAAGGGGGAAGCCTAAAGCATTAATCTTGGACCTTTTTCTTTTTTCACATAAGCATTTAAGGCTATATATTTCCTTCCAAGCTGCATCCACATCTCAGTGTTTCATTTGCATCTTCATTTAGTTCAGAATATTTTTCTAATATTCTTTGTGACATCTCCTTTGGTCCATGAGTTATTGAGAAGTTTGATGTTTAATTTCCAAATATTTGTAGAATTTCCAGGTATTTTTATCACTTTTATTTCTAACTTAATCCCTCTGTGATCAGAGAACATAGTTTGTATTATTTCAATTCTCTTAAATTTATTGAGAATTGTCTTACAGCAGAGCATATCATCTATTGTGGTGAATGTTCTATGTATGCTTATTAGAAGGCATATTCTGCTGTTATTAGATAGGGAGGTCTAGAACACTGGTTGACAGTGTTATTGAACTCTACAGCTATCTTAGTCAGCTTGGCCTGCCATAACAAAATACCATGTTTAAGGTGGCTTAAAAAACAGAAATTTATTTTCTCACAGTTCCAGAGGCTGGAAGTCCAAGATCAAGGTGCTAACACAGTCAGTTTCTGATGAGAGCTCTCTTCCTGGCTTGTAGACAACCAACGTTATGTCCTCACACAGCAAGGGCAAGGGATCTGCGGAGTAGAGAGCTAGGTATCTGGTGTCTGTTCTTAAAACAGCACTAAGTTCATCATTCATCCTTATGATATATTGAAACCTAAATGCCTCCCATAGGTTCTATATCCAAATACCATCACATTTCAGATTAAGGCTTCAACATATGAATTTGGGGCGTACACAATTCAGTCCACGCCAGTGCCTTAGTTTTCTTATTTTTCTGTCTAGTTATTCTAAGGCCTGCTAGTAGGTAGGTAGTGGGTTAGTAGGTAACCATTGTAACAGTTATGTCTTCTTGATGATGTTACCCTTTCATCATTGGTAATTTCATTTTTGATAATACTTCTTGTTCTAAAATCTACTTTGATATAAATAGAGCCATTCCAGCTTTATTTTGTGTTTGCATGAAATATCATTTCCCATCTTTTTAGCCAACCTGTGTCTTTATATTGAAAGTGGATTTCTTTACATACCATATAGTTGTACTTCCTGCTCTTTTATCAAGTCTGACATTCTTTACCTTTTAACTAAAGCATTTAAACTTTTTTACATTTAACATAATTACTGATATGGCTGGGTTGAAATCTATCATCTTGTTTTCTATTTATCCCATGTATTCCTTACTCCTTTTTTCTCCCTCTTTTCTGCTTTTAGATCATATTTTTTATTCATTTTACGGCCCCTACTGTATTCTTAGCTATTATTTTTTTTTTGCTCTCCATCAATATACATCTTTAACTTAGCACAACTTCCCTTTACATCATATTATATCAGTTGATGTATAACGTAAGAAACTTACCTAAGTTTTCTAGGTGTTTATACTGTGAGGGTAATTCTGGTCCCAGTTATAGGCAGAAGCATAAGGCCCCAAAATGTTTTTGTTTTTTGTTTTTTGTTTAATTTATTTATTTGTCAGAGAGAGAGGGAGAGAGAGAGAGTGAGCACAGGCACACAGAGTGGCAGGCAGAGGCAGAGGGAGAAGCGGGCTCCCTGCCGAGCAAAGAGCCCGATGTAGGACTCGATCCCAGGACCCTGGGATCATGACCTGAGCCAAAGGCAGCCGCTTAACCAACTGAGCCACCCAGGCATCCCCCAAAATGTTTTTAATAATTCTATTTTTGTCTAATATTCAGAGAAACAGATGTTGGGGGACTTTCCTTTATTTTACATTTCACCTCAAAGAAAAAAGGTGTATTTCTATTTCATAAAATGAAATGTGTCATATCTGGTCTTATCAAATGAGTAAGAGTTGCAATGAGTTTCCCTATAAAGAGTTACAATGTCAGGGGCACCTGGGTGGCTCAGCAGGTTAAAGCCTCTGCCTTCAGCTCAGGTTATAATCCCAGGGACCTGGAATCAAGCCCCGAATCGGGCCCTCTGCTCAGCAGGGAGCCTGCTTCCCTTCCTTTCTCTCTGCCTACTTATGATCTCTGTCTGTCAAATAAATAAATAAATCTTAAAAAAAAAAAAAAAGTTACAATGTCCACTAGTTCTTATCCTTAATTTTAAATACCGCCTGCCTAAGAAAAGAGCTTCTGGCCCAGACTAAATCTTTCATTTACCCTGAAATCATTTACCTTACTCTCTTTAAAGGTGTGTACTTGGCTGACCTTTTCCTGTTAGAGGACAGCATATGAAACCAACATATTTATAGGACAAGAAAAGGTCAAGTATTAGTGATTTTATATGGCTTAACCTCTCATTTATCAGTTAGCCACTGGCCTTAGAATACTAACCAGTGTGAACGCACCAAGTCTGCATATTGTTTTATTAGTATACAAGCACCATCTGGTGGCAGAAAGCAAAATTGTAGGCTTTTCCTGTTTATACCACTACTGTTACAAATACATTGTTTTTCAACTGCTCTACTTTCCAACATGTTTTTTAATAGGGCATTATAAACTACTGAAGGACACTTAGATTGACAGTTTGAATTGTACACCTAAAACTAACACTGCATGTTAACTATACTGGGATTAAAATTAAAAACTTAATTAAAAAAAAAAAGTTTGAACAAGCTCAAAATAAACAACACACCAACACATTAGCAGCTAGTTATTAGCTTATATAACAAACTTAGAAATATAGTATTTCAAAAACTAAAATATGATTATTTCTAGTTTCATTGATAACATAATGAAATAAAATCAGTTCAGATACTTCAAAAAATTTCCTTCACCCTATCAAATTTCCACTGGTAGCTACAGCTGTCCGGAAAGTTCTTTCCAAGTCTCACAGAGGGGAGACCATGAAAATTCAAGTAGCTACCTGGCTCTGCCCAATGGAACAAGTAACCTCAGCAAAATAGTCCTCCTTTCTTGTTTAACTTACTATGACTCATACCAAACATCTTAAGAGAAGCAACATTACTAACCTGGCTACAAGTGACTGGACCAGGAATTGGATACATTAGTAAACAAATATTGTCTTGACACAAAATATACCAACCACACCTGAGGATGGAGGTGCTTGGCAGGGGAGCATGCCACCAAATTTTTCCAAATCAAATAATGACAAACTGGCATAACCAAATCCTTTTGGGAAGGAAGTATAAATCCTAGATGAACAAAGAACAGATTGGTCACTCAAACTCAGGTTGAATCCTAAACAATGTCATTTTCTGCAAGATGCATTCTGATGTGTAAGCTTCAGGGACACTCTAGACCCTGAAGTCCCTTTTCACATGTGTACTTCCAACAAACCTTCAAAGCCAAAGATAATCTTCCCATACCCTCCACTAAGGCTTTGAAGAGTAATAAAATGGACCCCTCCTAAGTATCTCATAGGCAATTTAAACTCAACACAGTCAAAACAGAACTCCTCATGTTTCCAAAGACCTACTCCAACTCCTCATGGTGAACAATATTACTAGTGATCCAGATATGTGAAAGTTATCTTAATCCCCCACCCCCCACCAACCAATCAACCCCCAAGTGCTATCAAGTCCATCTTCTAAATATCTGGACGCTGCCCTCCCCTCCAACGTCACAGTTCCAGGCTCTTACTACATTAAGCCCGAATTACAACATCCTTGTAATTCATCTTTCTCCCTTGAATTTTAAGCCTATCCAAACTATTTTCCCACATACTGCCAAAGCAACATGCCTAAAAACAGATGCCCAATTATTTTATCCCTCGCTCCCAGGCGCCTTCAGGACAAATCTAAACCTCTTCCCAAGGCCATCTGAGGACATCAGATCAACACCCTGCCTGAGCTTCAGCTTTTCATTCCAGATGTACCAAATTCGTTGCACCTCCATGATGAACTGAACTTCTCAGGATTCCTGAAGTTGTTCCCAAAAACTGATTTGCTTTTCCTTCTCTCCTTCACCTGGCTAATACCTCATTAACCTTGAAGATTCAGTTCAAGTGTCAATTTCTTCTGGGAGGCTTCTCTGGGTCCCCAGTCTGAGGGAGGCATTTGTCCTCAATGTTTCCATAGCACCATATGGTCACATCTATCTCTCTGTTACTATTTCTCTGCATTGTTTTTATCTTTTGATGGACTCAGAGTCTACCTGAGTAGACTGGCTTTCATCAAAGTACCTACTCCTAACACAACATGTGGCAAAGAGGAGGCATTCAGTGAATATTTGCTAAGTCCTTTCATTTGGTCTTATTATCTCTACTTAGCAAATGAGTAAACTAAGGGAAGTCTACTACCTTGCCCAAAACCACACAGCTAAAAGCATCACGATGAGGATTTGAACCAAATGTTCTGACTTAATGGAAATGATTTTCCTTCAGAATCTTTGCCTTCAGGGAACCATTCATTTAAAAACAAAAACAAAACACCTGTGCTCTGCAAGCAGCTTGGATGGGATTACTCCCTGTTTCTCCAGACTGGGCACAAACCCAAGCATGGCCAATTAAAGTATTCCCTCACACCAAATCCAGTCTGAAAGACAAAGAGAGGGACAGTCTACTCAAAGTCTTTCTTGGGACTTTCCTAAGAACTATACAAAAATGTGTTCCTTCTCTGCTACTACAAGTCTATGTAGTACATACGAGGACTATGTAGCATGAGGTACAGTGAAATGAAAATGAACTTTTTTTTTTTTTAAAGATTTTATTTATTTGACAGAAATCACAAGCAGGCAGAGAGGCAGGCAGAGAGAGAGGAGGAAGCAGGCTCCTCGCTGAGCAGAGAGCCTGATGTGAGGCTCGATCCCAGGACCCTGGGATCATGACCCGAGCCGAAGGCAGAGGCTTTAACCCACTGAGCCACCCAGGCGCCCCGAAAATGAACTTCTTTGAAAAAGAAGTCAAGCAGAGGAAAAATGAGACAAGAGCTAAAAGGAGAAATGGAAAATGAGGGAAAAGAAGACTAAAGCCCTATATTCAACCATGCCTGATGATCTCCCCAAGAGACCTCCCAGTTACATATGGCAAAAATCCCCATTTTCACACGTCTAGTTTGCGTTGTGGGCCTTTGGCCATCTGCATCTGCAGACTGGGGACAGTCTGGCCACTAGCCAAGCAGTAATGCTTCTTGCATCTGTACATACACAAAATTGATAAACTGTCTACGGGAGGCCTGATTTCAGCCTTCTGTTCATAGGATCATGTGTATCATTTTTTATAACCAAGACAGGAGAACAAAAGCATAAAAGGTTCTCTAACCTTTACAACTTACACTTTGTCATATAAATCTTTGTAGCTTTCTACTTTATATCTGTTAATGAACAGTGCTCCAAATGAGAAAGGAAAAGATGTAACTGGATGTATTCATTTTCAAACATCTTAGGTGTAATAAAGAGAGACAGGTACTTCCAAGTCCAGGTTGCACCCAGATTTTGTTCATGGGTAAATCTTTTTTTTTTCCCCAGCCATCATAAACCAGGGCAATGAAGGGGCAGTGCTTTCTTCAAGTGCCTCCTAAATCCTTTGAATAAATTTAAGTCAAGAAGCCTCATCAGGACTCATCAAGACACTGTCAAAGAGGATGAGAATGGAACACCCCAGGGAGTCAAAGCAAGTTCAGGATCCAGGTCAAGAGAGCAAGGGAGAGATGGTAAATACCCTGTGGCAGTTACCCGACAGGAAAAAATGGGCTACATGTCTCCAACTGCAGGTTTTGGCAGTGCAGGAAAGAAGGGTGTCGGCTGTCTGGTGGACAAGGGACATCATCACAAAGACCAGAGGAGCTCCGAGGACAATACAGGGCACCCACACAAAGGTGAGAGTCCCTCCGTTCCTACCAAGACAACACAGTAAATTCCCCAGACTCATTTTTCTTAGAGAACCTAAGCACTAATGTTTAAAGAAATCATTTACAATCTGAACAGGACTAAGTTTTAAATGGTAAATACAGGACGCCAGGGTGGCTCAGTCAGTTAAGCGGCTGCCTTCGGCTCAGGTCATGATCCCAGTGTCCTAGGATCGAGTTCCACATCGGGCTCTTTGCTCAGCAGGGAGCCTGCTTCTCCCGCTGCCTCTGTCTGCCTGCCACTCTGCCTGCCTGTGCTCTCTCTCTCTCTCTCCTCTCTGACAAATAAATAAAAATAAAAATAAAATCCTTTAAATGGTAAATACACCACTGCCGAACAAGACACTGAAAGGCATTCTACGATGTACAGACCACACGTCTTCTCACATCCGAACTGTAATGTTAGCAAACGCACAAAATGGTTTAAAAAGTATCAGTATCCCAACACTAGAAGAAATGATAATTATGCGACATGATAGGGATGTTAGCTAATACTACAAAAGCAATCATAATGCAGCATAAATGTACCAAATCAGTAGGCTGTACGCCTTAAACTTGCCCAATGTCATATGTCAATTATATCTCAATAAAAATATTCTTTTTAAGCATTAGCAAATATCTGATCACAAGAATTTATCAGGCATAAAAGCAGTTAGAGAAGTCACACACACACAAACACACACAAATATTAGGCCATATAACATCTAAAACTGTTGCACATCAAAACCAACACAAAACTAAAAGCTAGTTTTTTCAAAGCAGGAAAATGAAACAAAACAAATGTAATGCTATTATTCCCAACACATAAACATTTGAAGACTTGCCAAGCAATGTAACAAAAATTAGCAAATTCAAATAGACAAATCAAAAAGGGCAATCAAAATATCTGAAAACTGATCAGCCCCAGAAGTAATCAACAAAACCAAAATTTAAAAACATACCACTTTTTAGCTATCAAACAAGACAATGTGTTTTTTTAACTCAGCATTATCAGAATGGAACAGAATATACTCTAAGTAATTAGTACAAATTTTAATGTAATTGGACAACATATTATTTTCAATCCAGTCTTCCCCTAATTGTAATCTATTTTAAGGAAATAATCAGTGATGTGAACAAAAATTTGTATGCAAAGATTGTTGAACATTATTTATAATTGTCAAAAAAAGGGGACAACAACTAAGATGATCAAAACAGGTACATTTTGTTTATATACTTATCAAGTATTCTTTGTTTATACCTGTTTTATCCTTGTAAAGTATACCCTGGCCAAATGAAGCATTGTATAGCCATTGAAAATGTTTTTCAAAAATCACTTAAAAATATGAAAAACAGAGGCAGCCGGCTGGCTTAGATGGAAGAGCATGCAACTCGATTTTGGGGTCATAAGTTTGAGCTCCATGTTGGGTGTAGAGATTACTTAAAAAAAAAAAAACTTTTTAAAATATGAAAAATGATCACTATATCAAATTAAAAGAGGGTACAATAATGTATATAAGAGATGACCAGATTTGGATGTATCATGCAAAAGAACACTATTTAGATTAGAAAAGGGCAAAATCCAGATACAAGCAACAAGGATGAATCTCAAAAAAAACAAAAACAAAAACAAAAACAAACAAGAAAACCATCACATGAAGTGAAAAAAGCCAGACACAGAAGAGTACATACTGTATGAGTCTATTTATACAAAGTTCAATAACATGCAAAACTAATCTATGGTGAAAGAACAATGGCTCCTCCTAGGAGGAGGTATAATGAGTGCGAACAGCTCTGAGGAAATTTTCAGGGTAACAGAAACATGCAGAACCTTGACTGGGGTGGTCATCACATGAGGACACACACATATAAAAAGCGATCAAGTATAGATACATATATATATATAAATAATAGTCATCACAATGTACATTTAAGATCTGTGCATTTTGCCATTCACATAATACACCTCCATAAAGTACTGTAAAAATTGAACAGAAAGATAACTTCACTGTGGCCAACTATATATGCAAAGAATTTTAAAAAGTATAAAATACATCAAAATATTAAAGGTATTTAACTCTGGAATTACAAGTTATTTGTATTTGCTTTTTAACATTTTGCATTTTCCACATTCTCAACAATGAGTTACATGACTTTTATAAATGATCAGGAAAAAAACTAACTTTTTGAAAAAATTCTGCCTTGCCCATGAAAGAAAATTCTGTTACACCTGTAACTATCACAAAATTCTGCAATGTGTAGAAAGACTTAGTAAATCCTTCCAACAAACAACCTATAAATTAAAAATACTCATGTCTGCAATGTGTTTGGACAAATAAAGAAAACCACTAATTAAGCGAAGTATCTTCTTTGTAAATAAATGAGCAAGTCAACTGAGAAGTCAGCACTATATCGTGGCATTATTTTAAAACATGGTCCTGCCTGCAACAAATACAGGGCTCACATGCCTCAATAAAAACTAGTTCCTAAAAACCAGTTATTTTTTTAAATGTATTACTTTAAATATTCCTTGTGATCCTGGACTTATCTAAATTCCATGAAAAATGCCCAAGGTAAATGTTCCTTACACTGAAAATAGTCCTTGAGTTTCAGAAACTTTTACAATATGCGAAAAATAATAAAAAGAACAAAACCAAAGAAGACATACAAACCTCTGATTGTACATGCCCCGAAAGTTGTAATTAGCTCTATAATTTGGGAAAGGCTTTGGATCTAATGGCCTGTAGATGGCAGGCTCTCCCCTTTTCATAGCAAGCCCATTCAGTTCCACAGTTGGAGTTATACTACCTGTTTAAAAGAAATATTGAAAGCACACAAGTGAAATATTTCCATAATAAATCACGCAAGCCATACTTACATTACATGTAATTACCATGAAAGAAGGTGGGAGTTGATGGCCTGTCTGTATGATTTTCTCAGGGGTGTATAGACAAACTACATAAACAGGAAAATTGTTTCTAATGAAATCTCTCTGGGGTTTTTGCAACCTTTTTTGTATATTCATGACCAAAAATTCAACTTGAAAGTCAGACTGTTTCAAAACAAGGGGAATACAAGATTCAGAGATTGCTTAATTTGGATACTATAAAGAAAGTATTGAACATCAGTATTACTCACCCCAGGAATAACCCCAGTTATTTAATCATTAAAAACATTATCATCTGTGAACAGTTTTATATTCTGCTAATCAAGCAAGTGAAATTAGCAATGAATACAGGGTCATCAGTAATTCTTGGACTTATCTCATGAAAATACATTTTGAATCTTTTCTATAACCAACAACAGAACAAAGTAAATCTACTAATGTTTTCTGGAAATAACCTTTAAAGATAGATACTGAAGCATTTACAGATGAAGTGATACATCTGAGGTTTCTTTCAAAATAATTCAGAGGAGAGACATGAGAAACAAGACTCGCCATCACATGTGGATAACTGTTGAAGGCAGTGATAGGTACGAAGATGTTCACTACCTTATTTGCTCTACTTTTGTAGAAGTTTGAAATACTGTAACACACACAGTAAATTATTACATTATTTTGAGTATCAAAAGAGGCTATTTAGTAAAACATTATGTTTCTGTTCCATATAACAAATAATGTTTATAACAAATATGAATCTGAAGTTTTTATAGGAAGTAAAATCTATTTTTTCAGTGTAAATCCTGTACTATTTTGTTGGAATTATGCCTTTTGCAACAAACATTTAAGACTCCATTCATCACATACAAAAACAGTTCCCCTCACTGCAGCAGAGAAACTGGGACTGGCAGAAAGCACCTGCCAGGGGTGGTGGAACCTGACACAAAGCACACCCAGCAGCCACATCCTAAGCTATCCATCAAGAGTCAGTAACTGCTCACTTTGTGTCCCAGTTCCAAAGAATTTATGTGAAACCACTAAAGAGTGTAATAAGAACAGGAACTAAACCAAGGTTGGGGGGAAAAACAAAGCATAGAAGGGAAAAAGAGGTGGAAAAGAAAAAAGATGTGCATAAGAAAAGAATGTTAACGTACTAAATAGTTAAGTCCAATTAGTCCAAACCCCTAATTTAATACCAACACTCAAGGCAGAGGAAGAGAAAGTCAAGAATAAAGGGATTCTCTTCTCTTTCTTTCTTTCCTATAGTATTTTACTGAGGGGTAAGTAAAATGTACAAATCTTAAGCATACAAATCTACAAATCATTACACATTGTAAACACTCAGGGACCACCAATCAGATCAAGATACGAATGTTTTCATCACCCAGAAAGTTCCATCATGGCTATTTCCAGTCAATACCCCTCTCCCCAAGTTACCTATTCTGACTTCTGTCATCAGAGTTTTGCCTGTTCTTCAAAACTGAATATGTACTATTCTATCTTGCTTCTTTCACTCAATATAACAATTTTGTTAAATATTTCAGTATTGTAAACATTTTTTTTTTTAAATCACGGAATAGGAGTCTACTGAATGGATACATCGATTCATCTATTCTGCTGTTGATGGGACATCCGAGTTGTTTCCAGTTGGGAGCAATTGAGTCTAAAGCCACAGTGTTTCAGCAGACATACACACTCAGTTCTCTTAGGCATGTCTCTAGCAGCAGAACTGCTACTAGATCATAGAGTATGTTTATGGTTAGCTTTATTAGAAACTGTCTAACAGTCTTCTAGAGATCTAACACCAAAGAGCATCTATATCTTTTTAAAAGTTTAAGTTTTTCTTATTTCATATAGATAGCAGTTTAATAATTAACATGTTAGTCAGTTGTAAAATTTATGTCATTCTGCATTCTACTTTGCAACAATCATACAGACACAAATAGCATAAAGTTCAAATGGAGAAAAAAAGAAAAGGTAAAAAAGTTTGAAAGACCTCATCCTTTAAGCAGGGCAATAAACAGGAAACTAATGTGTCTAAAAATCATTGGTGAGGTGATTGAAATGCCCTGGTAGGATATACTATACCAAAACAGGTTTTTAAGCTAGGTAAAAGGATTGTATTCATATCATTTAAATAAATTAATGATTTCATATAAATTCCTCATTTGAAAGTAAGGTTGCAGTCTATGCTCTTCACAGAAACTCTAGCTGATCTTCATGAGGGAGAGTGGAGAAGCAGCAGACAAGTGTGAACTGTGCTGAAGAGGTTTCGACTCTGGGAGCCCAGTATCTCCACCTGTTTCAGAAAGAACTAGTTTACCACTACGGCATGCGCACAGCCTCTCTACTTACACAGTAAGGCGTCCATGGTAAACACTTATAGAATAACTTCCAACTGCAAGTTGGAAGAGCCTGCAAGTAACGCTAAGTACCACTCCAGCAGGTGCGGGCAGGAGCCGCGTTGCATAAAGATGATCACAACGCAGCATCCTCAGGGGTCAAAGCTGACACCGTCAACACAGAATCCGTCTCTGGTGTTTTTTCGGCAGATTAATGGAAACTTCTGTATTTATCAGTGATAAATATAACAAGGCTAACTGGTTATATATACAAACATACATAACAACTACTGTGGATTCCCATTATGTGGAAGGTGAAAGAGAAATGCCACAGCTAGTTTTCAAGGAGCTACATATTGCTAACACTCAAGGAAACAGCTTTATAAGCCGTTAGAATAGTCCCTGGAACACAGCAGTCACTCAGTAAATATTTGTTCAAAGAATGAACTGATTGATTAACCAACCAAGGCTCCTTAAAGAAATGGCTGGTGCCAGGGCCAGGAAAAGGAACATATGAGATGACCTTGGAACACCTTACTGAGCCAGAAAGTAAGAACTGCTCAAGAATGATGAAAACAGTAGAAGACACTAGAGTCAACTGGAACCATATCCCTGGTCAAGTCTGTGACAAATTGAGAATCGAAATAAGGAATGATAGATTATAAACCTGTAAGTAAAATAGGAATCCAAGAGTCTATAGTGATAGAAATAAACGAACAAAAAAAAATGAGGGGAGGGGGTGCCTGGGTGGCTCAGTGGGTTAAAGCCTCTGCCTTCGGCTCAGGTCATGATCCCAGGGTCCTGGAATCGAGCCCTGAATTGGGCTCTCTGCTCAGCAGGGAGCCTGCTTCCTCCTCTCTTTCTGCCTGCCTCTCTGCCTACTTGTAATCTGTCAAATAAATAAATAAAATCTTTAAAAAAAAATGAGGGGAAAGAGAAAATTCTAGGGTAGAATGCCAACTAATAAATCTTTAAAAAAAAAAACTGGAGTCAAAACATCACACTTTAAGAGAAAATAAGTTTCTGTTGTTTTTTAAGTTTCTGTTGTTTTAAGCCACATAAATCAATCAATCAATCAATCACTCTGTGGCACTCTCCAGAGTATTACTGATTCAGAAAAGAATTGTTAGTAAATGCCAAATCTGCTAGGTGAAAGTAAGTTTCACGAGGAACAGAATGTATATATAGTCCCAAAGTTTCTCCTCAGAAAATACTTATTATTTCCTTATTATTTAATAAGAAAATGTATTTACTAATTAACTTTACAGTAGAGAAGCCTAGCAAACATACTCTTCACCAAGTGACAAAAGTCATCACTAATGGGACAAATCAGTATCAGGTTTATCTTGATAGGTAACACCGAACTAATAAGCCCACGCCACTGGGACATTCATGCTAAAAACGCATAAAATCATGAGGCAACTCCAGATAAACTTAATTTAGGGGCAGTCTACAAATGATGTGGCCTGTACTATTCAAAAATGTCATGGTCATAAAAGACAAGAACTCCGAGGAACTATTCCAAATTGAAGAAGAATGAAAAGAAATGATAAATACATGACCCCAATTAGATCCTGGACCTACAAAGGATATTACTGAGACAGCCAATGAAGGAAGAATGGAGTCTTTGTGATACATGATAATACCAGATCAATGTTAACTTCGTGACAGGAGAATGGCCATGTACTCGGGAACAATATAATGAACTACTAAGGGGAATGGGACCACAGGTTTTTTTAAAATGGGAAAATTATATCAACTGGCACTCTACAACAGAGGTCTCAATACCAACAACCATATGAAAAGGTGCTCACCCTCATTAGTTATTAAGGAAATGAAAATTAAAACGACACTGAATTACTACCATACACGCAGAAGATCAGCTAAAATTTTTAAAGCTGAAGAGACCAAATGTTGACAAGAATGTAGAGAGCTCTCATGCATTGCTAGTAGGAAAGGAAAATTATACTTTGACATGATGTATTATATATGCATTTATTATGTGTGTATTTTTTTCAAGTATGAACCTGGAATGGGAAAAACAACTTTTTTTTTTTTTTTTTTTTTTTTTTTAGACACAGGAGTCCCTAAATTGGGACGGGACAAAAAGAGAGGGGGTTTTGCTCTGTTGCCCATGTTGGAGTGCCATGGCTATTCACAAGCACAATCCCACTACTCCGATGTGTTCTATTTCCAACCCGGGCTGGTTCACACCGCCTTAGGCAACCTGGTGGCCCCTGCTCCCAGGGTCACTGTATCAATGCCGAACTTAGTGCAGACACTCCATCAGCATGGCGCACTGCAGCCCAGGACATCTGGACCAACCGACCTTCCTGCCTCTGCCTCTTAAGTAGCTGCGACTATATGCCAGCCGTACGTCTCATGAATGTTTGGGGGGTTTTTTTTGGTTTTGATTTTTGTTTTTGTTTCTGTTTTGTCATCCTGACCCTTTCATTGAAATTAAATTGAAATTAAAAAAATAAAAGATACTTTAACACAATGGTGAACATACAGGGCAAAAGCAAATAATAAAATTTAATGTTAAGTTAAGTAACAAGTAACTTAATGTTAAGTAGAGTTAAGTAGCATAAGCTGAATGTTTGGGGCTCCAAATTGCTTAAAAATGGTTATGTTCACAGTTTACAGCAGTTGTCTTATAGGTGAGAGAATCATCAAAGTTTTTCCAGCTGAACGTCCAAGGAAATTCTCATTTCATGGACATACTTTAATTGCTGCTCTAATTCACTATTCAAACTGGCCAAAACTACGATAGTTTCCTTACTGTGTCTAACGATGGCTCAATAGCTTTCTTACCTTTCCCAATAGGTCTAGGAATAAAAGACTGTGATGTAAGAACAGCAGCTAGGATATCTGTCTTTCATGTATGCTCACTGACTTTCGGTCTTAATTTTTATTCTGATTTGCATGAACGCATGCATAACCCATGACCCAACAGTTCCTATACTAGGTACATTCCCAACAAAGATGTATACGTACAAGACTGGTCACAGCAGTTTTATTCCTAAGAGCCCAAAACTGGAAACAATCTAAATGTCCATCAATAGCACAATGAATAAGTAAATTATGGTATATTCATGAAATGGCTACTGTATAGCAATGAAATACTATATACTGTTAAATACAACAGGGATGAATCTCACAGATGTAACACTGAGAAAAAGAAGCTATCAAAAAAGAGGACAGTGCATGATTCTAACAGGCAGGCACAATGAATTTAAGACCGACAAGAAGAATCGTGGCTTCCTTTGGAGTTGTATGACCACTTGAAGGGGGTATGAGGGAAGCTTCTGGAGTACTGATAAAGCCTGTGGTACAGTAAAGTGTTCACAGTGCAAAAAACCATTAAGGCTTTACAATTATAATTTGTGCATGTAACTTTACCTTCAAAAAGCTACTCATTTTCTCAGCTCACTGCAGCACTCAACAGCAGAAACTCATCTCCATTGGTCTTTCGGACTCTCCTATTTCCTTCCCCCGACTCCCTTGCTGGTTTACCTCCCATTATAATCTTCTAAAGTGGACCTGACGCAGAGATGGGCACACACTGCTCCTGCTTCACACTGTATGCTCCAAACAGCTCGCTCTCTATTATGGCTTCAAGCACTGGATCAACAACACTGGTCCTTCTGTTCCATTCCCACTGCCATTCCCAAAGCTCTCACAGAGCAGGGAGCATATAGTACCCAATGCACGGGAGTTTCTTTTCTTTTCTTCACCCATAAACTATGGCAATGGTTTCCTAACTGATCTTGCTTTTAGTATTTTCCACCTTCAAGCCACATATAAACTGAATTTCCTAAAATGCTATTTTAATCACATCATCCAATAGCTTGTGAACACTAGTCGCCTAAACTACAGATAAAATCTGATCTCCTAAACCTGGCATTCAAGTCCATCACAATTCATCCCTACTGTATCTCCAGTCTTATCTCTTCCTAGTCACGTACCCGCTCTAATTAAAAACCACTCCCCCCAATTTTTTTTTTTTTTACCAAAACTATCATCCACAGTCCTATGGATGTGGATGATATGCCTTTCCTTACCTTCTGCCTAGAATATTCTTTCCTCAACTCTATACCTGCCTACTCTCCATTCAAGGACCTTATCTTCCCTCAAGTACTCCCATCCATGTCTATCTTTACTTATAATACTGATGAGTGTTATTATTCACTTGGTACTTAATCTTTACCATTAAATTATGTGCTTTATGTATAAAACTGTAAAATTTTCACAGAAAAGGATTATGTTTTATATCTCTTAAATATATAAAAGTAAGTGCTTAATACATAGAGACACTGATATGGTACTAATGACCAATCAGTAATCTAAAGAGAGTTTTAAAAATTATAAAAGCAGACCGTCTCTTACCAACTTCAAATGACTAGAATAGGTGTTTTTCTTTGTTGTAGTAATATTTTGCTTATTTAAACTTCCTTAATAAATACTACAATCAGTTGAACAGAAGTAAAAGGAGTAATAGGAAATTCATGCAGTTTTGGAAAAAAACTGTCCTTGAAAGAGGAGACTATGTCTACTTAGCATATGCCACATGAGAAAGAAAGAAGCATTAGATTATTATAAGCAGGAGCATATGGGCTCGAATTAAATATACAGAGTCATTTGTGGCAGGAAAAAGGTTTTTTTTACTCCATCACAAAAATACCTAAAGTGTTATTTGTTAGAAGGTAAACTCTTAAATTAATAAATTTATGAGTAAATGGATGTAGGGTTACTACTAAACTTATGGAACTTTATTAACTTGATGTTATCAATTCATGCATTATGTCCAATATAGGTTTGTCTCTTCCAGATGACTGGATGCACAATGTTGTTGGTATTACATGCAACTGGAACAACTCTTTAAAATTATTCTTAGGGGATAAAAATTGGAAAACTTATTTACTTAGCATTATAACACATATAGGTTTTTTTTGGATTTGTGGGTTTCTTAATAAACTTCCATAAGTATTCTAAATTTGAGCGGTTCTATCAACCGTTTCTACACCAACAAGCAAAATAAGATGCTTAGGCCTAACTGTATAATTTTTTATTAAGCTAAAATAAAGAATAACTATTTTTAATTATTAAACTGTACATTTTTATATGTTATATAAAAAGAGAAATTAATCATTTCTTTTTTTAAAAGATTTTATTTATTGATTTGACAGAGAGAAAGCACAAGTAAGTGGAGCGGCAGGCAGAGGGAGAGAGAAAAGCAGACTCTCTGCTGAGCCTGATGCGGAGCTTGATCTCAGGACCCTAGGATTGTGACCTGAGCTGATGGCAGCCTCTTAACCAACTGAGCCACGCAGGTGCCCCCTCTATCTTTATTTTATAAAAAACTCAGGCATTGCAGCATTATTTACAATAACCAACTCGTGGAAGCAGCCCAAGCACAGACAAGCATCTATGTCCATCCATAGATGAATGGATAAAGAAGAGGTAGGAGAGAAATAGATAGATAGATATTGGAACATAGGAATATTACTTAGCCATAAAAAAGAATAAAATCTTGCCATTTGCAATGACATGGATAGGGCAAGATAGTATTATGCTAATTGAAATAAGTCAGTTTGAGAAAGACAAATACTGTATTTCACTCATATGTGAATATAAGATACAAAACAAATGAACAAAGGAAATAAAAGAGAGAGAGACAAACCAAGCAATGGACTCTTAACTACAGAGAACAAAATGATGGTCACCAGAGGAGAGGTGAGTGGGAGGATGGGGGAAATAGGTGACAGGAATTAAAGAGTACACTTATCAGGATGAGCACTGAGTAATGTGTAGACTTTTTGAATCACTATATTATACATCTGTAATTAACATAACACTGTATGTTAACTATACTGGAATTAAAATTAAAAATCTAAAAAAAAAAAAACCTCAATCATACTTTCTTTGTATCCACATGTATTTTTGCAGCATTTAAAAATGTTTAGAGTATTAACAAAGCAAATTTTTAAAATAATCTTTAGAGTATTAACAAAGCAAATTTTTAAAATAATTATAATTACCTTCCTCATTCTCTCACCTTCAATTACTATTCAGTTGTTTTGTGTGTGTGTGCTATTAATACCTCTTGAGTATACAAACGGCCTGCTATAAAGAAAAATACCGAGAACAGCACATACAGAACACAACAATGCAACAGAAGGAAACAAGTAAGTGCCATACCTGGGTTATTATTAACATTACTTTTGGGTGGTTTCTGAACTGGTTTGGGAAGTGTTGATTCAGTCAAAGCTTTGTTAGCAACGGCTTGTTGGGCCTTCTTGATACTGCTCCCTTCGGATTCCCATGTCTGCTCACCAAGACTCAGCTGCACTGAGAACATCTTCGAAAAACAGAGACAGAAAACATTAAATTTTTCAGGAAATAAAATATGCTGTCTGAGAGAAAAACAGATATACCATAGAATCAAATTTTAGAGCTAGGGGTGACCTTACAAATTATTTACACAAAAATATTATTCCACCTAGTGAAAGCATTTTAAGAGATTGTACCAGATCCTGTTCTATCCATTCAAAGGCATAGCAGCAGCACTAAGTGAACATTTGGGGTAGAATAAAGCAAGAAGAAATCACTTCCCTAAATAGAATGATATTGTTAATGTCATTCAAATAGTCCTCATAAAAGCAGAATAAGTAAAGGAAGATGAGAAACTAAGAGAATCCACAAGGCCCTCTCTCTGTAATACTTATAAAATCTAATACTTTAAATGTCATACTTAGTACAATCTAGTCAAAGAGTCAGGAAATCCTTCTAAATATTTTCTAAATACTATGTCACCAGGAAACTCTCAATCCTCCACAATCAACATTTAACCAGTCACCAAATTCTATTAATTTTAACCTCGCAAATATTTCTCAAAGCTCTCTCTCTAAAAACAAACAAACAAACAAAACTCCTCAAATCCAACTGTATCACCTTAACCAACCTCAGGTTAAAAATCTTTCAATGGTCCCACTGTGGTGTGGTACAAAAGTTCTTTTCGTCCATCTTCATTTCATAACCACCCTTTCCTATATCATCTGAATATTCCATTCACACCATTATTTCCATGAGAGTTCAAAACCTATTGTTCACCTTCTAATATTGAGGATCAAGTTACAGAATACACAATCTGCTGTTTTCCATAGAAATCCTACTATTTTGTAGGAATACAAAATACAAACCCCAAGATGCTTTTAATTAATTAATTTTTGTTTGACCCTCGAGACAGCCCCACGAAAGAACCGCTCTCAATTTCATGCAGAGATAAGGGAACAGGCTTAGAGAGAGCTAATTTGCCCACAGTCCTATAGTTCATAACTGATTAAACTTCTGGCTGTTCGGACACCAACCAAGGTCATGGCATGCCGTGCTGCCCTCATCAATGGAGTAAACTCAACTCCTAAATTTGTTTTCTTCTTCCTTCCTGGGTGTTTCAGTATTTATCAAGTTTGTTTTTGTTTTTGTTTTTAGGATTTGAGAGAGAGAGAGAAAGTGCTAGCGTGAGTGCAAAGAGGAGCAGAGGGGACAAGCAGACTCCCTGCTGAGCCTAGGGGATCCTGAGACCATGACCTGAGCCAAGGCAGACGCTTAATGGGCTGAGCCCCCAGGAACCCCCATGATGATTTATTCTTTCTCACAATTCTAAATTCTAAATTTAGAATTAAATTTAATTCTTTAATTCTTGGGGTCAAAATATTAACCCCAAGATACTTTTAATTAAAAAGATATCTTTAATTTAATTTAAATTTTTTTAATTAAAAAGAAATAAATGTATATTTGCAGGAAGGAGATCAGGTAGAATATACCTTAACCAAGTGATTAAAGTTAGCATCATCAATAATCATATAAACTAATACCATGTACCACCTGATATGATCCAATGAGAAGCATTTAGTATTCTTGGCCAAAAATGCTTAACCTGAATCTAATCACAGGAAGAAAATCAGACAAGCTAGATTATTCAACTTCTGGCTGTAAGACAACAGGCCTAAACTCTTAAAAAATGTCAATGTCATGAAAGGAAAAAAAATAACAAAAGAATATACCATATCTAGATTTGTCTGGTCTTTCCCATGAGTAATCCATATGATTTAACCTTTTCTGCTTCCTAATCTTCTAGATGTCACTATTTTCCTATGCTCACAGGCCATACACCTTCAAGAGGTCTTCCTTATCTCCATTTCTCTCTCCATTCTCACCTGCATCCAGTTATCAAGCTGCTGATTCAACTTCAAAAATATTTTTCAGATCTGGCCTCCTCTCTTTATGCTCTTCACCAATGTCTTAGCAAGGTATATTAACCTCTTTCCCCTAAATTACTGTAAGACCATTCTAACACTATTCCCTTAACGTAAGACATTGCCATTCAAACTATCCTTGTGACTACCACCAACATGAACATTCTATAAAATACAAATGTATCCAAGTCAATCCTCTGCTTTTCTGAAACTTCTCTAAAGGACCCCACTAGCTTATTGTACACCTAAAACTAATACAATATTTTATGTCAATTATATCTCAATAAAACTGGAGAAAACAAAAAGAATCCCACTACAATACAAATTTAATAATTTAAATAAGAAATGCTAGGACGCATTTATGAGTTTAAATGGTAGCTTTACCATTTACTATGTGCAAAGTTAGGACAGTTACCTATTCTTTGTTTCCTTATTCTTTAATAAACTGGGACTAAAAAGAACACATAGAATTGTTGTGCAAATTAAAACAAAAGGATGTAAATGCTGCCACTTGAAAAGCAGAGATTGTCAAATTTGATTAAAAAAAGAAAAAGCATGGGACGCCTGGGTGGCTCAGTTGGTTAAGCGGCTGCCTTCGGCTCAGGTCATGATCCCGGCGTCCTGGGATCGAGTCCCACATCGGGCTCCTTGCTCGGCGGGGAGCCTGCTTCTCCCTCTGCCTCTGCCTGCCACTCTGCCTGTGCTCACTCACTCTCTCTCTGACAAATAAATAAATAAAATCTTAAAAAAAAAAAAAAAAGGAAAGAAAAAGCAAAATCTGGGGTGCCTGGTTGGCTCAGTCAGTTAAGCATCTGCCTTCAGCTCAGGTCATGATCCTGGGGCCTGAGATTAAGCCTAGCATTGGGTTCCAAGCTAGGCAGGAAGTCTGTTTCTCCCTCCCCCACTGGCCCTCTGCCCTTCTTGTGGGCTCACTCTCTCTCTCTCTCCCTCTCTCTGCAATAAATAAAATCTTTAAAAAAAGCAAAATCCAACTACATGCTTCCTACAAGTAATGAATTTCAACTATAAAGATGACAGAAAAAAATGTATCGTGCTAACATAAGTCAATGAAAAGTTAGATGACTATATTAATATCAAACAAAGTAGATTTCAGAGTAAAGATTAATACCAGTGATAACAAAGGTAATTTCTTAAGGATAAAGGGACCAATTAAGGAAGAAGACATAACAATCCAGAACACTTATTAACTAATAACACAGCTTCAAAATATATGAAGCAAAACAAATGGAACTACAAAGAGAAGTTAAAAAAAAATCCACAATTTACATCAGAAATACAATGTCCCCTTAATAGGTGACATAGCAATTAATAAGCAATCACAAAGAATATAGTAGAAATGAACATACTATAAACCAACAAAACCTGATGGACATTTTTAGAACTCTCTACCCAAAAAGAGCAGAAAATACATTTGCTCTTAAGTTCTCACAAAACATTCACGAAGAAAGAAGATATTCTAGACCATAAAACAAGTCTCCATAAATTCAAAGGATTCAATGAAGCAAAGTATGTTCTCTGACCACAATGGAATTAAGTTAGAAACTAATAACAGAAAAATCTCTGGAAAATCTCCAAACATTTAGAAGCTAAGTAATATAGTTCTAAATAATGCATAGGTAAAAGATTAAATCAAAATGAAAATTAGAAGGTTTTAAAACTGAATAAAAATGAAAATACTACTTCTTAGAAGATTACATTAAAATAATTCTAAGAGGAAATCTCTAGAACTAAATGCCTGTTCTAGAAAACTAAGGTCTCAAGTTAACTTTGCCTTCAATCTTAAGAACCTAGAAAAAGAAGAGCAAATCAAATCTGACATTACAGGGGCTCAGGCAGTTAAGTATCTGACTCTTGATTTCCGCTCAAGTCTCAGGGTTGTGGGATTAAGCCCCATGCCGGGCTCTGTGCTCAATGGGGAGTCTGCTTGGATTCTCTCTCTGCCCCCACCCTTCACACACGCATGTGCATGCTCTCTAACAAATAAATAAATCTTAATTTTTAAAAAAAAACTGAAGCTAACAGAAAAAAAAGTACTAAAGATGAAAGTAAACATTAACGAAACAGAAAATAAAACCAAATAGATCAATAAAACCAAGAGCTGATTCTTCGCAGAGATCAATAAAATTGGTAAACCTACAGCCAGACTAATCTTGGGGGAAAAAAGACATAAATCACTAATATCAGGAAATGAAAGAAGCAGCATCACTCCAGATTCCTAAAGTATTAAAAAGATAACAAGGGAGTATTTTTAACAACTTTATACCAATAAACTCAACAACTTAAATTCTGTGAAAGACACAATTACTAAAGCTCATTCAAGAAGAAATAAGTAATCCAAATAGTCCTATAAATGTTAAAGAAATTGAATCTGTAGTTTAAAATCTTTCCTCTTGGGACGCCTGGGTGACTTAGTTGGTTAAGCGGCTGCCTTCGGCTCAGGTCATGATTCCAGCGTCCTGGGATCGAGTCCCACATCAGCTTCCTTGCTCGGCAGGGAGCCTGCTTCTCCCTCTGCCTCTGCCTGCCTCTCTGTCTGCCTGGGCTCGCTCTCGCTCTCTCTCTCTCTCTGACAAATAAATAAATTTTAAAAATAAATAAATAAATAAATAAATAAATAAATAAAATCTTTCCTCAAAGAAAACTCCAGGCCCAGATGGTCTCAATGATAAATTCTACTAAATATTGAAGGAAGAAATAATACCAGTTCACATAAAGTCTTCCCAAAAAAAGAGTAAGATATTATTAGGGAAAACAATATAAATCAAAACTACAAAAAAAAAAAAAAAAAAGCAAACTACAGACCAATATCTCTGATAAAGACAGATGTAAAAATCCTTCACAAAATATTAAAAACAAGGAATGTAAACTAGCACAGCTACTCTGGAAAACAGTATAGAGGTTCCTCAAACAGTTAAAAATAGAACTACCCTATGATCCATTTTATATTTACGCAAAGAATACAAAAACACTAATTCAAAAAGATATATGTAATCTGATGTTTATAGCAGCATTATCTACAAAAGCCAATTATGGAAACAACAAAAGCATCCATCATCTGATGAATGGAGAAAGAAGATGTGGTACAAAGGCTAGCCAGTGGATCTCTCAACAGAAATTTGGCAAGCCAGAAGGAAGTGGCATGATATACTCAACATGCTAAATGGGAAAAATCTGCAGCCAAGAATACTCTATCCAACAAGGCTATCATTCAGAATAGAAGGAGAGACAAAGAGTTTCCCAGACCAACAAAAACTTAAGCGAAGGAGTCCATGACCACCCAACCAGCTCTGCAAGCAATATTAAAGGGAACTCTCTGAGTGGAAAGGAAAGACCAGAAGTGACAAAGACAAGAAAAGAACACAGAAAATCTCCAGAAACAATGACAAAACAAGTAATAAAATGGCACTGAAGGGGCTCCTGAGTGGCTCTGTCAGTTAAGCATCTATCTTCAGCTAGGGTCATGATCCTAGAGTCCTGGAATCAAGCCCTGCATCAGGCTCCCTGCTCAGCCCTCTCCCTCTGCCTGTCGCTCCACCTACTTGTGCTCTTTCTCTCCCTCTCTCTCTCTCTCCCTCTCTCTCTCTCTAATAAATAAAATATTTTTTAAATGTCACAAATATATTATCAGTAATTACTCCAAAGGTAAATGGACTAAATGCTCTAATCAAAAGAGATAAAGGGTCAGAATGGGTAAGAAAACAAGAGCCATCTATACGTTGCCTCCAAGAGACTCATTTTAGACCTAAAGACACCTGCAGATTGAAAGTGAGGGGATGGAGAAACATTTATCATGCAAATGGATGTCAAAAGAAAGCTGGAGTAGCAATACTTTCATCATACAAACAGGATTTTAAGCCCAAGACTGTAATAGGAGATGAAGAGGATCCCTATATCATAATAAAAGTAACCATGCAAAAGAAAAATCTAACAATTGTAAATATTTATGCCCCCAACATGGGAGTACCCAAATACATAAAACAATTAATAACAAACATTAAGGAAATCCTTGATAATAATACAATAATAGTAGGGGACTTTAACACCCACTTACAGCACCATATAGATCATCTAAGCAGATCAACAAGTAAACAAGGGCTTTGAATGACACACTGAAACAGATGGACTTCACAGGTATATGCAGAACACTCCATCCTAAAGAAACAGAATACACATTCTTTTCAAGTGCAAATGGGATATGCTCTAGTACAGATCACATACTGGATCAAAAAACAGGCCTCAACAAGTACAAAAAGATTGGGATCATACCATTCATATTTTCTGACCACAAAGCTATGAAACTTAAAGTCAACCACAAGAAAAAATTTGGAAAAACCACAAATACAAGGAAGTTAAACAATATGCTCCTAAACAATGAATGTGTCAACCAGGAAATCAAAGAAGAAATTAAAAAATACATGGAAAACGAATGAAAATGAAAACACAATGATCCAAAACATGTGGGATACAGCAAAAGGAGTCCTAGGAGGGGCATCTGGGTGGCTCTGCCTTCGGCTCGGGTCATGATCTCAGGGTCCTGGGACTGAGCCCCACATCAGGCTCTCTGCTCAGCAGGGAGCTGCTTCCTGACCCCCACCTCTCTCTGCCTGCCTCTCTGCCTACTTGTGATATCTCTCTCTCTCTCTCTCTCTCCCTCTAAAAAAAAAAAAAAAAAAAAAAAAAGGAGTCCTAGGAGGGAGATATATAGCAATACAGACCTACCTCAAGAAGCAAGAAAAATCTCAAATACACAACCTAACCTTACACCTAAAGAAGCTAGAAAAAGAACAAATGAAGCCTAAAGCCAGCAGAAAAAGGGAAATAATAAAGTTTAGAGCAAAAGTAAAGGATGAAGAAACTAAAAGAACAGAACAGATGAAACCAGGAGCTGGTTCTTTGAAAAAATTAATAAAATTGATAAATCCTGAGCCAGACTCATCGAAAAGAAAAAAGGACCCAAATAAGTAAAATCACAAATGAGAGAAAAGAAATCATGACCAACACCACAGAAATATAAACAATTATTAGTGAGTATTATGAAAAACTATATACCAACAAATTAGACAACCTGGAAGAAATGGATAAATATAAATATATAAGCTACCAAAACAAAGAGGAAGAAATAGAAAACTTGAACAGACCAATAACAACCAAAGAAATTAAATCAGTAATCAAAAATCTCCCAAAAAATGAAAGTCCAATTTGAGAGGCAGAGTTGAGGGTTTGGAGGGTAGGGAAGGAAAAAATGAAACAAGATGGGATCGGGAGGGAGACAAACCATAAGAGACTCTTAATCTCACAAAACAAACTGAGGGTTGCTGGGCAGGGCGGGGGAGGGGTAGTGGGGAGGGTGGTTGGAGAGGACATTGGGGAGGGTATGTGAAATGGTGAGTACTGTGAAGTGGGTAAGCCTGACAATTCACAGACCTGTACCCCTGGGGTAAATAATACATTATATGTTAATAAAAATAATTAGTAAATAAATACATAAACAAAAATGAAAGTCCAGGGCCAGATGGTTTCACTGATAAATTCTACCAAACATTTTTTTTAAAGATTTTATTTATTTATTTGACACAGAGAGAGAAAGAGAGAGAGAGAAAGAAAGAGAGAGAAAGCAGAAAGAGGGAATACAAGCAGGGGGAGTGGAAGAGGGAGAAGCAGGCTTTCCGCTGAGCTGGGAGCCCAGTGTGGGCTTTGATCCCAGGACCCTAGGATCACGAACTTAGCCAAAGGCAGACGCTTAATGATTGAGCCACCCAGGTACCCCTCTACCAAACATTTTAAAGAAAAGTCAATACCAAAAAATAGAATGGGAGGAAAACTTCCAAATTCATTGCATGAGGCCAGCATTACACTGATACCAAAACAAGACAAAGACTCCACTAAAAAAGAAAACTACAGGCCAATATTGCTGATGAACACAGATGCAAAAATTCTCAATAAAATACTAGCAAATCAAATCCAACAGTATATTTTAAAAAATCATTCACAATGTTCAAGTAGGATATATTTGTTTGCAGGGTGGTTCAGTATTTACAAATCAATCAATGTGATATACCATATCAATAAAAGAAAGGATAAGAACCATGTAATCCTTTCAATAGATGCAGAAAAAGCATTTGATAAAGTACAACATCCATTCATGATAAAAACACTCAACAAAGCAGGTTTTGAGGGAACATACCTCAACATCATAAAAAAGGCCATATTTTTAAAACCCAAAGCTAATATCATCCTCAACGGGGAAAAACTGCGAGTATTTCCTCTATTGTCAGGAAAAAGATGGGAATATCCACTCTCACCACTATTATTTAACGTAGTACTGAAAGTCCTAGCCACAGCAATCAGACAACAAAAAGAAATAAAAGGTATGAAAATCAGAAAGTAAGGAGTCAAACTTCTACTATTTGCAGATGACAAGACACTCTATGTAGAAAACCCAAAAGACTTCACCACAAAATTGCTAAAACTGATACACAAATTCAGTAAAATCACATGATACAAAATCAATGTACAGAAATCTGTTGCATTTCTATACACCAATGAAGCTGAAAAAGAAATTAAGGAAACAATCCCATTTACAACTGCACCAAATTCCTAGGTAAGATACCTAGGAATAAAACTAACCAAAGAGGTAAAAGATCTATACAACACTGAAAACTATAAAACACTGATGAAATTGAAGAGGA